>VCCN01004387.1:1737221-1752989 GCA_006491835.1 Architeuthis dux
ATCATTTAAAAACTGAAGAAACCTATGTTGACAGTTTTTGACGCTTTCTAATATGAGTGTCTACATGTTTATAGATCAAAATATGTACATTTAAATATACCTAAACATGTGAAGAAAAAAAAGCACAAAGACAACACATTGAGGGATATGGTCATCTTGTCATGGGGTGATGGTAAGTGAGCAAGTTTAGCAGATCATTACTATTGTTTAGTGAATTTGATCCTCACTGGATGTCCCACACTTGTGGCCTTGTGTTAGACTAAGCTAAGCTTAGTAAATACCTATATATATAGTCTATGAAGCTTTTATAACTTCCACTACTAATAATGTTATTAAGAAGAATAAATTTAACTTACTTCTCAGAGCATCGATGTGACCACATGTTCGTCAATGTAGTCAGTATACTTTTCCACTGTTATCTCTTTCTAAAATTCTTATGTTTCCCGGTTTTTCTAATGACACACATCTTCCTTAGAAGGAAATATATATACTAATTTTACAAAGAGGAAGAAATGATTTTAACGGCTACTAGAAAAAAGGTACTCAGAAAGGCAATATTTTATACACTGAAATTACTAGTGTATTTAACTCGAAAAATCCTCAGCTACTTACCATGGCAATGGTTTTGGGGTAATTTAAAAGTTTAACTTGCCATGGCATCCCAGCAGTTTCGATCAAAAACCACCACTTCGAGTTATGATGTTCTTACAATTTCTTTTGTTAGCTTAGATCAAAATGAAAAGCTTTAGCAGAGGAAGGAAACCTAACCGTTATATATATATATATAAAATGATAGATATAGTTATGAGAAAGAGACATTGCAACAATTACTGTACATATGTAAATCAGTTTTCAAAAATGATCACATCAGCATGAACAGTATGAGTAGGGTCTGGTTCATAATCCCGATTTTCATTTTCCCCTGAACAGGTTTTTTTCCTGAACGTTGATTGGCCGATTTTTCACTTGGCTGACTTTTCATTTTCCCTACTCTTCATTTGCTTGAAAAACAAGGGAAGGCAATTTGAGTAACTGTACAGGCCTTTTTTTCATACTTTATTATTTACAAAAACACTGGTTAACCTTTTTTTTTTCTAAAATTAGCGTGATGGGGGTATGTTAATGTTTACAATTTATGGAAGAAAATGCATCTAATGCACTAATTTTAGAAAAAAAAATATCCTCATCTTGGTTGTTTTAGTCACAAAGTGTCTGACTTGAATACTCAGTGTGGGACAAGAGGTTTACTCATCACAACTAATGTCTTCACTGAGGCACGCCATGCTGGTGAAGCTGCAGTATATGCCATGATATAAAACAGACATTTAATTTTAAAAAAAAAATTCAATACATTCAATGTACTGGTATTATGACTAGGGGTCCATCAACCAAAGCTTGTTATAGACAGTTATGGATCTTGGATGAGTTGCAGTGAGTGGTAGTCCTAATATCTTTGTAAGAAGAGAAGCAGCAGACTTAATAGAGACATTTAAGTTGGTATGGGGCTGCACGGATGTGGAACCTGAAAAATCCTTTCATTTTAATAAAAATAGAACTAGAGGACTTGAATATAAAATACAGAAAACATATTGTAAATTGAACTTAAGACAAAGATCTTTCAGCCAATGTGTTGTGAACTCTTGAATTGGATGAGCAAAGAGGTGGTGGCTATCATATCTACTGACAATTTTAAATCTAAAATTCAGCCAATGTTTGAAGAAATCTATCTGGGGCTGAACATGGGCCAGTAGGCTCCCTGTCCCAAACAAACATTTGTTTTATAGTCAGGCATATATAATAACAACTTTACCAAATCCCAAGTTTTTTTTAAAAGCGGAGCAAAAGTTATACAATATTAATACATGCACTTTGTTGATTTCAAATACTATCATTATAATTATAATCTTAATGCAATGGCCAAAAGCTGTAATACTAATTTATTTGTGTCTAAGTATTTTGCTTCAAGTTGTTGCTGTAGATAACACAAAAATATTAATGCCTGAAACAAGTCTAATTCAACCAAAAGTGAAAATATGAAATTTGATGGTTTCCCTTAAAAGAGGATTCAATGAATTTCTTATCAGTTTAAATTAAAAATGTGTTTTGAGAAATTAGTTCTTACGTCTTTGGCTTGCAGCTTATTCCTTTACATATCTTTAAAATAAATGCAAAAACAAATTATTTAAAACCTTTGTCAATTATTTAATTGACACTCTTCTTTGGTGTTCAATGTAGCAACAAAACCAGAAAGTTAGACTTGAGGATGATTGACTTCTTTAAATTTAAATGATTTAATGATTTGGTGTAGTGGTTACCGGCATGAAAAATGGAGTTAGCAAACCGAGTTCAAGTTTTGCCTGAGATTGCTTATGTTCACTTCGCACTAATGCATGAATCCGCACCTTCACCCAGCTATAGGTAAATAGCAGGGCAGTTGGAGCCCTTTAGCTCATTAAGGTAAGTCCATCTTGGGTGTGGGGCTAGCAACTCCATCCCATAAAACCTACTTGCTACTAAAACTGCAATGTAGCCTATGCCCCACAATGAGTCTACACGAATAAATAAAATTTGTTAGTGGCTAAGTGTATGAAAATTTTATTTTCTGCTCTAAGAGTCTTATATTTGTTGTATTTTTTAATGCATTTATATCCAATATTTTGAAAAAATCTCTATATTATGAAATGATTAAGAATGGCATTAACAGTGCAAAAAGAAAAATAATAATAATGGCGGTCTGAAGGAGACGGTAAAAAGAGGGAATAAGAAAAGATTGTTTAATAGAAATGAAAATAGAAGGAAATTAAAGAACTGGAAAGTGAAAAATAAAGAGATGAAAAAAGAAAGAGACAAAAGAAATGAAAAAGAAAGAGAGAAAGGAAATTTTTAAATGAAAAAATGAAAGATGAAGCAAAAAAAAAGCAGAAAATGGCAAGAAGATCAGTAAAAGAAAAAGAGGAAATAAAGACCTTTCTGAAAAGTATCTGGATGATTAATCTATGAATGACCTTTTTGCAAGTCTGCAAAACATGAATTTACATTTTTGAAATTTATTTGGATTTATTAGATGAGATCTTGGGGATCTGTTGATTGTTTCTTAAGAATAAATGAGGTCTGTTTTTCAAGATCTCAAATAAAGCCAAAATGTCCCACATTCTTCAAGCAAAAAATGGGTCTTTAATTGGTTAAATATTTTAAATACTCGTATTCTTTTAAATGACTCAAGTTTTCTATCAATAAAAATCAAGAAAGATTATTTTTTCTGATTTCTCTTTTTAGTTTCAGAATTGATTGAAAGGAACATTTTCTCCTTTGTATATGTAAGATATTCTCTGTGTGTACATCATGACCAGATTAAAACCACTTGATGCCCTAAGCACAGCCCCAAAATGGTGCCCCCTCCTTGGCCCTCCCATTGCTTAACTGACAAAATTTTCACAAATGAAAAGATTCCTGACATAATGGAGGTTATATTCATTCAAAATACATAAGAAAAATACATTTTCCTACAAAAATACACAACTTCACTAAACCGAATCTTTACATATAAAACTTGTGCTTGCACAATGACCAGTTTCCTACAGTAGTTGAATCATTTGGATATTTGAATTAACTCTATATGTAAGAGAAACAATAAAATGTTAAATTCAATCTTTCATGTAGAACAATTTAAACAACTTTTAGTAATTTAATGCAGAAACTGCAAGAAACCTGTGGTACCCCCTTCTCTTTTGATGCCCATAGCGCATGCTTATTTTACTTAATGGTTAATCCGGTCCTGGTGTACATCTACATCGCTAAAACATTCAACTTTACTTAATTATTATGATTAATTTTGCCTTCATCTTAATGTTTAGTTGTATTTTATCAATATTTAACTCAGGTTGTCGATCTATGTGAAAGTGTGTAAACAGCTTGGATCGGAAATAATGCTTATCGGTGAGATTTGAACTCACGTCCCTTTTGCCTAGGGAAGCCTAGTTTACTCACTGTCATAGGTTGACAGTCTGAGTTTAATTGTGATAAAAAAGCAACTAAAAAAGTAATCAAAATTATTAATAAAGGTTTACAGTACTTCATCTGATAAAAATACAAATAATTAAAGTTATTTACCTGGTCATTTTTCATAAAATTTCACAGACGGACTTGATAAAATATTTTAATTATATACTTTGCACCCTTGCCAGAAGGCAGTGTTTGAGCCCAAGTACAAAGCTAGGATTTCTATTGCAGATTTTGTAGGCAGGCAGGCCTTCCCCACTTGATAGATTGACATAACAATCTTCTTAACCCTCATTTCCACCCACATTTAGCTTTGTGTCATACTAAGCTAAGCTTAGTAGTAAATATCCATTTGGGTGTATTTATTACTTTTTAAAAATGTTTATTTCAAATACTTAAGATCCAGAAGGAGAAGTTGCTATACTATGAGTATTTAAGTACCTAATCATTTTTAATAAGAGACCCTTGCCTAAGAGGAAAAAAACTGATTGTATTCAGTGTCGGATTAAGGCATGGGCTTTGGGGGCCTCTGCCACCTGGAGGGCTTTAGGGGCCTCTGCCACCTGGAGGGCTTTAGGGGCCTCTGCCACCTGGAGGGCCTTCAGAGATTAAGTAAAGAGTTATTTCATTTATGAATGCTGAGTAAAGGTTTAAATACTATAAAATATGAATTTAAAAAGGGCTCAATTAATATATTGTGTATATATTATTAGTAAACATACTACTGAAAAAAGAAATACTATATACATACAGTACCTGTCATAAGTATTTGATCAGACAACCATTTTGCTTCTAATTGTCTGGTTTTGAGAGTTAAAAACAGAAAGATTATGCAAGAAGAACCAATTTTTTACAATCAACATAACAAGGAATGCTTTTAGTCATGCTTTGTGGTTTTGAATGCTAAATTTCTTGAAAATGTTTTTTTCAATAGAATTAATTTGTTAAATGAAAAACCATATAGCAATGTGAGTTCACTTTTGTAATCTCCTTGGAAAATTCTGAACAAAATTTTAAAAGGATAGAAACAAAAAACTTGCTTTTTTTCATTTAACAAATTAATTCTATTAAAAAGACATTTTACAGAAATTTAGCATTCAGAACCACAAAGCATCACTAAATGCATGCCTTGTTATGTTGATTGCAAAAAATGTGGTTCTTCTTGCATAATGTTCCTGTTTTTAACTCTCAAAACCAGGTGATTAGAAGTAAAATGGTTTTCTGTTCAAATACTTATGACAGATACTGTATATATTGTATGATGGTTTGTGACGTTTAAGTACAACTAAAACAGACTTTATTATTATTATTATTGGATGAAGTAATTAATTTTTTAATCAAATTTGACTTGTTTTTACCATCATCTTAGTTTCAGTTCTTTATTATCTGACCGTGCTGTTATTCATTGCCATTGAAACAACAGCTCAAATTGAAACTTGTATATAAAAGCAACTGAAATTAAGATGAAGATAAAAACTAGTAAAATTTGATAAAAAATAAATAATGTAAAAAAAACTTGTTCTAATGGCAATTGAAAATGATGTTCTCAAGAACTTATGATTTACTGATGTTTTGGAGAAATTTGTTTCCAAGAAATTATGCAAAGCAAATAATTGAATTTTAATTGTTATTAGCCTTGTAAAAATTTAATGTTTCTTTAACTTTTTTTTCTATTTGAAAATATTACTGCGGGCCTCTCAGTACTTGTAGCCCAGAGCCGACAAAATCTTAATCTGGCACTGATTATACTCTTTGATGTTAGTAACAAGTTTTAGACCAGAGAAAAGAACCAAACCCAAATGAATGATCCCTATTTGATTATTTATTAAATTTGTCTGTACTTTTTTCTATCTTGTAATCATTAAGTAAACCAATTTTGTAACCCAATATACAGGTATACTTTGATTAGTACGGTTAATTAGTTCCAAATTCTTTGTACTGTCCAAAACTAAACTGTTCAAGGTCTTATTATAATTTAATGTGTTTGTTTTTTCAGCTTATACTCAGTTACATTAATTAGTACAGCGATTCCTTAACTGTACTACATCAAAACCTGCATTATTTAAAGGTTTTCCTGTATATGTAATGAAATGCACTCTGGTTGTGTGTTTTGGAGCGTATGTAACCAAAGGGCCATATCGTGTTACCAGGGCTGGAAAGTGGTGTCAAGCAGCCAACGAGGTCAGAACAAAAGAAAATGGGTTCAACCAACCAGGGTGGTTTTAAGGGTTGCCATGATTTTAAAATCGCTGGCAGTTCAGATTCAGTTAGATCCGAATCCCAGGAGTGACGGTTCGGACCAGAGAGGGCTTGGCTCCCCTGCCCGTTAGAGGTGAAGGAGGAGAGAGGAGGAAGAAGCCTTGATTTTTGAATTACTACCATCACTGGTAGTAATTCAGCAAAGTGACACTTGTTTAGAATTTTAACTGAAGCAGAATTCGATGTCTCAAAGTGATCCACAAACCGGCCCGGAATCAAATCTATCGACGGGAATAAAGCAAACCCAGATTTTCAATGGAAAATACTGAATTTTGTTGTCTTTCTCTCCACCCACGTGGGCGAGCCCCTTTCTCTATTTTATTTCCCTCCACAGAATTTTCACTCCCGCAAATGTGCAGTCCCGGAACTAGACGTCTTCTCATCTCTCATCGCAACGAGAAGAAATACTACCGGCATTATACAACATATTGTAGCGGTCAATCGCGCTATTTTTAAAGAAATTAAATTTTACCGCCAAAACAAAGGCAAAAGCCATGACATCATACGTCTATGTGCTTTTCCTATATAAGGAGAAACAGCGCACATTCTTACTCTTTTTCATGCTGAGCCCTCTACAACAAGACATAGGATGGCAAAGTCAAGAACTAATACATTTCTCTCACTCACTCACCTACGCATGAGCCATGACCTTACCTTCACAAAAGCTTATATTTTCTAATAGATTCACCTAAATTGGACTAAGATAATGCTACATTGGTGAACCCAACATCTCAAAAAATAGCGGTTAATCACCTAAAATGGAGTCAGATAACACTACACCAGTTTCAAGGAAGCATCTCTCAGATGGGCTTGAACTTAAAAACTCTTATTAAATTTACAGTCCAACTAAGCCTAACCTTGATAACCTGAATAAAAATCTGCTTTTCCAGATTTAGAACTATCAAGTTAACTAAATTCAAAAGACATTTTTTCATAGATTATTTTGAGTCAAATGCCATCTGTGGGCATCTGTCTTCCGCCATAATTCCCTTAAGCAAGAAAAAAGAATTGTCAAAAGGTTCAGGGCCGACAGTTTTTTAAAATTTCATTTTGCAAAGTTGGAAAAAAGAAAACTGTCTGCAATCATTGTGAATTGTTATGTTGATTTAAATAGAAATAAAAGAAACAGTAAAATTTTCCTTGAGTTGTGGAAAACTTTAAGAACTACCTCCTTCCAAGATTATGTGCTTAAGTGTTCATTTCATGAATTCTTTTTTGTTGGTGTTGCAGCACAAAAATATTCTTTGATTTGCATATCATGTGCTGCAATCTCATAGTCACAGTAATGCACTAATGCAATGTGTGGCAAATCCCAAGTTATAAGGAATTGTGCCCTGGTTGGAGATATGACCTGTGCAAAGTTTGTCTCCAGCCAGTCTTGTGTCTTGAATTCATAAAATAGGTGGAATGCAAAGCAGTTCTACCTTCGCTTTCATTCTTGCTTTGTGTTGGCAAATAGAAAATGCAAGAAAAATAATAATAAACAAAATGAATGCAAAATTCAGAAATATTAAAAAGGGAATTAAAAGGGGGGAAAAGGTGAAAACATGAGTTTTGAAGAAAGTGAAAAAGTATAGAAAAATGTGAAAAAGTATAGAAAAATATGAAAATATAGAATGCAAGGAACAAGAGCTGTTGTGAAAGAAAGGAAGGAAAGGTTGAGAAAATTGAAGGGGAAAGATAGAGGAAGAAAAGAAAATGATAAAGAAAGAAAGAAGAAATTAAAGAAAAAAGTTAAAAAAGAAAGAGGAACAGAATGAAGGGAAGAAGGAACAAGAGTAGTTAAAAAAAAAGAGTAGGAAAATTGAAAGGGAGATAAAGAAAAGAAAATGACAAAGAAAGAAAGAATAAGAAACTAAATTTTAAAAAAAAGAAGGAACAGAATGAAGGAAAGATAGTAAAATAGTGGGGAATGGAAAAGAAAGAAATTAAATGAATAAAAGAAAGAGAAAGAAAGATAGTTGAAGAAATAAACAAAGGAAAGGAAAAGATAAACATATTATGAAAGAAAGGATGAATGAAAAGTAAGAAAGAAGAGTAGAAAAGGAAAAAAAAGACAAGAAAGAGTGAAAGACAAGAAAGAGTGAAAAACCAAAGGGTTGAAAAATGAGAAGAAGAAAAATATGACTAAAAAGAACAAACAAAAAATTAAAAAAGAATGATAAAAAGGAAAAAAAGAATTGTGTTCTTTGGTTATGAGAAACAATGAACAACTTTAAAAAAGGAGTAATTTCCCCTCCCCCTGTAAATAAAAAAAAAGAAGAAAAATGATAGGAAAGAAAGAATTGCATCCTTTGGTTATAAAACCACTGTTTGACTTGCAAATATTTCTAAATCGAATATTTTTCAGAAGCTACAAATTCTATTATCGAAATTTCTTTAGTTGGTGTTACAAGTTGTGTTTTCTTATTCAGCTCAACAATTACAGCATCTTGATTGGTAGACTGCGTTTGAGAAGCGTTATCAACTGTTTGGTAGGTGGAGGAGGAAGAGTAAAGAAAATAAAAGGAGAGTAACAAAGACAAGTGTGGTAGGAGGAAGAAGAGGAAAGATAGGATAATGGTCATTTGCATATTTTACCCCGCCCCCTTGTTACCTTTTTTCTTTACTTATTTAGTGTTGGGATTCTTGCTAACTCTGCATGGGAATTAATGTGGAAGAGTAAAAAGAAAATGAGACAAAATTATCAGACATAAAAAAATAATAACAAACAAATCAATATAATAAATAAAAATACAAAGGGAATGAAGAGCTTTGGGGGTAATCGGTGTGGGTTGAGTGGAACTCAATGTGAAGTAACTAACTAAAATGGTAACCTGCTTGAAGCCAGGAGTTAAAAATTGCAGTTTACCGAAATCGAAATGAATAATTGATAAAAATAAGAAAAACAGGTCTGGTTAGTCACTCAATAGAAACCGTCAAATGACCAACGTGTTTTGGCAGCATGCTGTGTTCGGGGAGGGGTGATCAATTAAAAACTGGAAATAGGGATGATCAATGAATAAGTTACATTTTGTTGTGTACCATAGTGAAGGGGTGCATAAATGAAAATAGATAGATAAACGAAAAGAAAATATCAGAAGTTCAAAATATACAGATTGACGCTAACTAAAACAATCGACTGGACACTTTTGATAAACAAGAGTGGTACTTTTGATAACATCAAAGGGTAACTCGGGAGAAAGGGAAATGCCAGTGAAAACATCGACAGAAAATATCTAAAAATAGAAATCTGATTAATAAACGAGCACAGGGGAGTTCAAAATATACAGACTAAACAAGATGAATTAATTTAGCCTTTAGAAACTATAAACGACCACACTATAAATAACACTGACAGAGCGGAGTGTCCCACAGATACGGATACAGTCATCTCTGAAGCCACCTCGACACCCACTCTCTCTCTCAATTTTATAGGAATATCTGTGTGTGACAAAACTTTCTGTAGAATTACGAATAAACAGTATATTCCTTTAGAAGAAAAATCGTCTCCATCTCGATCCTTCATTACGTTCCAGGTCAATTCTTTCCAGAGACCAATTGGAGTGACGAAACCAACCAACAGTCGTTAAACGTTTGTTGCCAACCACCAAGAAGGTGATAACATTACAGCTGGACAGTGATCACTAAAAAACCTATTTTTGGGGGTGGGGGGACAAACAAAATTAAGATCAATTAAAAAATTGTAAAAAGGGGTGATCAATGAATAAGTAAGTTTTTGCCTTTTGTTGGACAGTGATCTCTAAAAAAAAGTCCCAATTTTCAAAAAACAAGTGTGAATTCTGCTGGACACAAACTAAGGGACCAATTCAGCATAAACTTACATTGCACCCCCCCTCCCCACTTACAACCAATTTAGAGGGAAATTTTTTTTAAAAAGAAGGTTTTTTTTCTAGACATAATGTTTAACTTTACACCCCTCTAGCTCCATTGGCATGGCCTATAAGCTTTAGGGATCTTTTCTTCTTTAGACAGGCATTGAGCACTCTTTCGGATACCGTCACTGAACATATCTGTTCTACTCTTTAGGGATCTTCCATTGGATATATATATATATAAATAGATAGATAGATACTAAATTAAATCTGGCAAGGGCCACATACATATCTATCTATCTACTGAGTGCTCCTTAAAATCTAATCCTGTGTTAAAGTTAAATAGCCTTCAGTGCCTTTGAATGCTGAACAAGTTTTTATGTGGAAACATTCCAGTTGTGCACTTTGCAAGCCTGTTTGGGTGAGTAAAATCAAATCTTTTAGAAGAAAATGGAAATGTGCACCCCCAATCCAAAAATGACGTCTACGGCACTGTTGTCAGAAGTCTATCTAAAACATATTTCAAATAATGTGAATTCTATAAAAATAGATTGTTTTATCAGAAATCTAAACCAATTTAATAAATCTAACACTTTTTATAAAATGCCTGAGAGTTTTTGTTTCATGCGTGTGAGTGTGAGAATGTATCATAATGCATAAAGACTTGGAAAGTATGCAAGAGATATCAATATTTACATATAATAAGATGAATGAAGGAGATTAAAATAGATTGATAAACAAGGAATTTGAAAATGAATAATAAATAATTCAGTTTGATTTGCATCTTAAAGCAATTTACTGGGTGATTGTATTGTTTTGGGTTAATTATGAAGTTAGTTTGGTTTTTTGATGGTCTACATTAAACCTTATTTTTTCTTTAAACTTTGTCTTTTTTCTTTCGCTACCTTTTTATAACACAAAACGCAAATAGTAGTTAGTAGAAAGGAAAAAATGGAGCTAAATTGACAACTTAGAATTAACTCTTTTTATCATGCTTTTCCAAAATTAACAAATTAAAAAACTGGTCTGATTAGTCACTCAATAGAAACTGTCAAGTGACCAATGTCTTTTGGCAACATGCTGTGTTGGGAGTGATCAATTAAAAACTTTAGAAAAGGGGGATGAATGAATAAGTTACTTCCCTTGCCTTTTTTTGGATCACTAAAAAGTCAGAATTAAAAAAAAAACAAGCGTGAACACAGCTGGACAAAAACTATAGACCGATTTAGCATAAACTTATTTTATAAATTAAACCTGCCACTAAAAACTCATTTGGGGGGGGGGGGTTGTAAAAACAAAAAACGTTTTTTATAGACATAAGGAGTAAATGTTTAAATTTTCAGCCCTCTAGCTCCATTGGTGCAGCCTGTATGCATGATAGATAGCCAGCTAGACCAACTTAAAAACTGAAGAAACCTATGTTGACGGTTTCTAATAGTAGTTAGTACAAAGAAAAAAAGAAACAGTGCTAAATTAACCGTTTAGAATAATCTCTTTTTGTCATGATTTTCCAAAATTAACAAATTAAAAAGCATTGGAAAAAAAAAGAAGTTGGCATGTGGCAAGACAATTCATCAGGCAGAAAGACAAGTACCCAGAGAAAAAAAATCATTATTTCTCTCTTATAGATAGAAATAAATAGCCAGTGCTGTAGCCCGAGGCTTTTCAGTTTTAATGAAATCCTAAAAACAAAAAGATTTATTAAAAAAAAAAGTAACTCATGCAAAGGAATTATGAGAAACTATTTAAAAGAATAGAATAAGAAATAATAATCATAAAATACACAAAATATTCTACCCAAAGCCAGAAACATACCAAGTAACTAAACACACACTAATTAAAAAAAAAAACACAGTTGAAAAAAATCTAGCAGTCACAAAAAGATAAAAATTAAAATGTTACAAAATCACAAATATCCCAATAAACAAAAAGATATAACATTTAAAAGACATAGTAAATGATAAAAAAAAATAGCAAAGAGTCTCAAAATTATAAAGAATATATTAAATAATAAAAAAAAACAGAAAAAAGTATACTGAACAATAAAAATAGAAATCTTAATAAACTACAATTAAAATTAAAAAAAATCTGATTTGAAAACATTTCAATATAACAAAATTACTAACACACAAACGATATTTTTAATGATAAAAGCACATACAGTACCTGCTATAAATATTTGAACAGACAGCCATTTTACTCCTAGTCGTTTGGTTTTGAGAGTTAAAGACAGGGACATCATGCAAGAATAACCAACTTTTTTGCAATGCATGCATTTAGTCACGTTTTGTGGTTCTGAATGCTAAATTTCTTGAAAAAGTGTTTTAATACTTTTTTATCAATGATACATAAAAAAGTATTGCTCATAATATTTGAACAAGCACAAAATCTGTTTTCAATCGCTGAGATTGCAGGGGCCATTATGGATTCTGAGCAGGTGGGGATACAAATTAACTTACTAGTTTGGTAACTCTTCCATATAGCAATGTGAGTTCACTTTTTTAATCTCCTTGAAAAATTCTGAACAAGATTTTAGAAGGATAGAAACAAAAAACTTGCTTTTTCTCCATTTAACAATTTAATTCCATTAAAAAATCATTTTCAAGAAATTTAGCATTTAGAACCACAAAACATGACTAAATGCATCCCTTGTTATGTTGATTGCGTAATGTTCCTGTTTTTAACTCTCAAACTCAAGCGATTAGGAGTAAAATGGCTCTCTGTTCAAATACTTATAACAGGTATTGTATATCTATTTAAAAAAACAAAAACAAAAAAACTTAATCCTTAAGACAAAATTACTTTATCAAAAATTAATAACCAATAAACAAACATATCTAAAATTCACAAAATATTGCAACAGGGAAAAAAATTCCCAAACCTGTAAAAAATATACACATATATAAAATATACCAACTGTGCACCTGTTGGAGAGCAATCATTTTCAAGATAGTTTTGTAACTATTGCTAGTAAGTTTGATACCGATTAGGTGCTTGACTATAAAATGGTCCAGTATGCTAATAAATATCTCTATAAAATGTGCTAACACATACAAAAATATACTGATTCAAAAGAAAACTGATAAGAACTGCACTAATTTACAAATAAATAAAATGTCTATTCAGTTTACAAATCAGAAGATTACTCTTCCCTAATAAAAAAAAGATTTCCTCAGAGCAGAAATTAATGATTTTCATATAAATTACTCAATAGAAAAAGAATTTTTTTTAAATTGGAAAAAACAAAATAAAAAATAGTATTAAGACCAGTTTAAATGTGAAAGAAAATTAAGACGGATATTTAATTAAAAAAATAATATGCAAATATTACAATGTGTTCAAAACGCTGGTATTATGACATGGGGGCTGCCTGCTAAAGCTTGATATAGACAGTTATGGGGCTTGGATGAGTTGCAGTGAGCGGTAGTCCTCCAAATACCTTTGTAAACTATTTTTCTTAACATAGTCCAGCATTAGTTAATATATAATAGAAGAACCTGTCATAACCCTCTGGACAACAGGAGTCGGCTTGTGCTATACTTAGAAGCACTTCCTGTTGTCTAGACAGTTGACCTTGGGGTCTGTGAATGAAGCTAGTCACACCTATTTCAGCGTCTCCTAAATCAGCATATCTAAAGCTCAACTGAATTTTCTAAATGCTAACAGCACTATATTCTATTTTTTCTTCTCAATTACTAACCAGTACTAAAAGCCACTAATACTAAAGAAGAAACAACTGAAAGAACGGACTGCTCACATTGTATATTTCTACATAGAAAAAAGGTAGGTTCTTTTTCATATACATTGTTTGACTTTGTGACTTCCTTCGAAGCCCAAGACATCACAGAACCAATCTATTTTCTCAGTTGTCACGTTTTTACTCATCATCACTAACTTAGATAAACAAAGCAAATTAAAGTCTATACCTTTCAAGTGACCGTTATAATTCAAGTCACACACATTTTCATATTTACTGCTTATTTAGAATGTCCAATGCTTGACTACAAGTGCAGATTAAAAGTTTCATTTCAATATTAATAATTATGTCCAGAAATTACAGCGTGTAACAATTGACTTTGGTCAGAGGCTACGGGTCATACTGTAAAATATTGCACTCTTGAAGTTAACAACTTAGATCTGTGCAGTGTAATCTTTCAATTTATGTTAGTTTTCCAAAGGACTAATTTCCATGTTTGTAATGGTTTCAACATAAAAGCTGCCTTTTCGTTTTTAATACAGTATGATTTGAAAACCTCTGGCTTGGGTGCAAAATTGCAAATCAGCAGATAGTTTATTATCTTGATATTGTTCTTATTAGATGAAGCATTGTTAACCATTATTAATTTTTGACTAGTATTTCTTTTATCTAAGCAATTAAAATTAAGATGAAAGAAATACTAGTTGAAAAATTAATAATGAGCAGACAGTTTATTCCAAACAAAAGGAAATGCATGCATGAACAAAACCTGGAGTGGCTTTTATAAAGCCATTTTATACCAGGCAAACTCTGACTGATTTGCCAAAAACATAAAACAAAATGATTTCTTCAATTATTCCAGGGTTACATAACTCAATATGAATTGGAGAACTCTTTAGAAAACAAAGTTATTAATTCATTTTTTAAATTACATTTTTAAAACAAAAATTTTGATAACTAGACAATTCTTTTTCAGATGCTCGTAATGATGTGCAAGACAGGAAAGAATAAAAATTTTTAAAGAACAATTGAAAATTTAAATCTTTTGCATTTTAAAGATTTTGTTTAGCAGTATCTGCAGATTGCAGTCTTGGCACATCTGCTTCTGCTGTCATCTTGACTTGATCTAGTGTGTACTAAACAGACAATATCCAGAGATTCTCAAGTTGTGCTTAACATTCAAAAATTCCCTTAGTGCAGACCAGACAGCACAAGTTTTATAATGTACAATTTGGAAATAACTATAATATGAAAATAAGATTTGAGACACAGACAGACTAAACTGACAGGTATTTTTCTTATACTTTTTTAGTTACAAATTAGTTTGTTAGTGTTTACTAAAAAAAACGTTTTAATTTGGTATAAAAACACAAAATTCATGTACAAATACCTGTTTGTTAGTTTAATTAGAAATGAAAGAGATATTTGATGAATACATGCAAACAAGTAGCAGAAACAGTTTTTCATATGATTGGACCCTGTCAGGGTTAACAGCTGGGGGACGTAAGATAATTATGTCACTCAGAGCTCTAATTAATTCATAAAAAAGGCCTTGGAGCATACAGCTGTCCACTGTAGACATCATGCAATGCCTTAAATCCCCAGCTTTTAGCAGTCCAGAGCAGAAGTGGATCTCTCGTGTAAGGATTATAATTAAGAACACTCTAAGGTCTCTCCCAGAAGAAAAGCTTGAGGCATGTTTGTCCAAAAGAATCTATAATAGAGGAGACAATAAAAAAAAGTCTTGATTTGGAGTGTTTTACCTGGTAAAAATGCACGGATGTTGTACACATAAATTTCCCAGGATTATTTGATATTTTTTTCCTGACAAAAGTCACTCTTATTAAATATTTTCTCTCAATTTGGGAATATGCAGTGTTCACACTTCTGATGAAGACACTCACAGCGTGAAATGCATAAAGGCTTATCTTCAATTTATAAATATGTTTGAGACGGAACAAGCTTTTCTCAATCTTTCATTTCTACATTGTCTAATTA
>VCCN01004387.1:1763095-1777929 GCA_006491835.1 Architeuthis dux
CAACATTACCATATATATATATATATATATACATATATTCATTGGAGCAATTTTGTTATGATACTTTATATCATACACTCTTAAGGGCCAATGTCAGAAAACTCATCTAAGTTTCTCATAGATACACTGCTGTCAAGATTTTTCAGAAGATTAACCGTATCTGTTAAAAACAATGTAGTGTGGCGCTTTTCATCAAGAGAAGCACTATCTTTCTTCTTTGGGATGATGACCAGGGTTAAATGAGAGTTGGTAATAATAATAATAAACACAGGAAAACAAATAGGTATGTTCTTTTTGTGCTTTCAATGAAATTTGTGCCAACAGATGATTTTACTACTGGTGTTACCAAAACAGAAGTGGAAAGTCTGTGTTGCAACTCAGGAAACTTTAAATCATGCAAGTTAATATTACATCTGTCCAGATCAGTGGTAGAACATGATTACAGGGCTGAATCTTTTAATCTTTTCACTCAAATGTCTTTATAAATGTCTTTGTAAGATTTGCTAAAAGAATTACCAGTTATTCTGAAAGTTTTCATTGTTATAAACAGAAAATAAGATATAGATATAAGAAAATAAACCGAAAATTAAAAATTTTTTGGTACAAAACAACAACATTTCTTGAGATGGAATAAAAAAGACAAACTTAATGAAATGGATAGAAATGTTTTATCTTTCTCTCGCAACCACACAAAATCACGTCTTTATCATAGATTTATATTTAATCAAAGGCAAAAAGGAAAATTTTTAACATAAAGAAAAAAGAAATCCTATAATTTCAAATAATATTTTCAGCTGTGTTTGCTTTTCATGAGATTCCAAAATAAAAAGATACTTTTCTTTTCCTTCCTTTGGTAAAAAGATGATAAAAGAAAAAGAAAGAAAAAGCCCGACACATCATGGAACGTTATGAAAAGGCTCGTGACAAAGCTTAAATATGAGTCTTTCAGGCAAGTTTCAAACAAAGACACTGAATAAAAATGACTTTATGAACTTAGATCAATATTAACCTCACCTGAGCAACAGATAAAAGATACACATTCAGTGCTTTTTAAGCTTCTTTAGAAAAAAAGACATATTTAAACAAGTGATTATGTATAATGCCACATCATACATTCTAACATACATAGATACAGTCATATATATGTGTGTGTGTCTGTGTGTTTATATATATATATCATTTTATAGATTTTTTTAAAGAGAAGATACAACTCTTATTTTTATATCATGTATTTTGGTTTTTATTTTTATTCGATTCCATTCATCCATAATCTAATTTATGTTTTTATTTGTCCATTCTAATCTTATTAGAATTTGTAGAAGTTATTTTTTTCTTTGTAACATTAAAAACTGCATGCCACTTCTTATGAAATTTTACAAGTTGACTTATTACAATATGATAAATTTCCTTTTTTTTTTTTCAAATCAAATATCATCATATTCGGAAACAGAGTTGAAAAGTTGCTCTATATTAAAAACCGTCAACCAAAATTGTCAACATAGGTTTCTTTGGTTTTCAAGTTGGTCTGGCTGGCTGGCCATGTATGTATGTATCACATGTACAGGCCACATCAATGGAGCTAGAGGGTTGAAAATTTAAACATTTACTCCTTATTATGTCTAGAAAATATTGGGTTGGGTGTAGAGGCTAGCAACTCCACACTGTAAAAAAAACCTACTTGCTACTGAAACCACATCAGAGTGGTTGTGGACCTATGCTCCACAAGGAGTCAAAAGGAATAAACAAGAAAAGACAGGTCTGGTTAGTCACTCAATAGAAACCATCATGAGACCAACGTCATTTGGCAGCATGCAGTGTTGGGGGTGATCAGTTAAAAAATAAGGGACCAATTTAGCATAAATTTAGATTGAAAATTGAAGCCGCACTAAAAACCTATTTAAGGGGAGGGGAATTTAATAAACAAAACAAACATTTTTACAAAACATAATAGGGAGTAAATGTTTAAACTTTCAGCCCTCTAGCTCCATTGGTGCGGCCTGTACACATGATACATAGACAGCCAGACCAATAAACAATTAAAAAAATAAACAATGGAATTGATAAAAGGTTATTTGCTCATTGGGCGCAGAATCAGTAAATAAACATGGTGGATTAAAGAGTTCAGACTACATTCATTTCACTAATAAAACAACCGCTTGTAATTGACAGTGAAACTCTTCAATGAATAGTATTAAAAATAGTGGAACTCTTCTGTAATTGAATAAAAAACATTAAAGAATTCACCAAATGGTCAAAGGGAGATAATATTAATCAGAAGTTATTTCCCTTGATATTGATATTCTATTTTCTTTGTATGAATTTAAGAGTTAATATTCATAATTTGCAACATGAACATAAGAAGCACATTAATAGGAATGTGTAAGAGCTTACGGTTCTAAATTCCTAAGTGCACAGTATGAATTAAAGTAGTAATTCCTACATTGTGTCTGGAATCTCATAATAAGTAAGGTGAAACTAATAATATTGACTGAGACTATATTGTTATGTAAACATGCTGTAGAGGGAGTGAAGCAAGAAGATAGAAAAGAAACAGTTGTTTGTTTAGAAGGTATACAATCCATCAATATTTGGATCTGAAGCATAGAATAGAGAAAGACACATTTTTATTTTTCTATCACTGTATATATTTTAAATATCAAATTTATCAGTTTATGACATAGAAATAACTAGAAAGTACTCAGAAGATGCATACCCCTGCCAATGCCATACACTAACTAAAACTGAATGAAAATCAATTCATATATAGCTATGGTGCATGAGAGGTAACGGAATAAGTTTTGATTTTCCATATTCCGGACTATTGTTTTAATATATGAAAAAATTTCTCTCAATAAAAAAAGGAAAGAAATTCCTGGATCTGTCCACAAATTTAACCAATTCTTCCTTAGCCCACTGTTCACTTTTCCACAAAATGTCTTTGAAATTCATTGGGAACTTGGCCAAGGTAAATTAATGGTAGTTACCCATTCTTTGATCTTCAAAGTTGTGGTTTAGGCTTGACATTTTTTACCTTCCCTATCAAAAATAAATCCGAGAAATAATAACAAAGGGTTATTGATTTTTAGCCATTTTTAAGACCAATTCCAGAATACATGACTTTGTCTGCAACAGATGTTTTTTTGTGTCAAGCAAAAACTTTCTGTTGTTGTTCTTGTCTTCAGAAGTTCTTGTTTGATTTTAAGAAAAAAAATATTAAAGAAACAAAAAGATGGAGGACACAGAGATTGAATAGGTTGTACAAGCACATTACAAAACCTGACAAACGCACCTGGGCTGATTCAGAATTATTTGGTATATGATGTAAAGGTGAAGGAGAAGAAGGATGAGGTGAGAAAGAAGAAGAAATAACAACAACAACAATAGCAGCAAAAATAAAATGCATGAAATATTTGTGCTGTTGGCACTCACATCTGGGAAAGACGTTTTTTTGGAGACGTGGAAACAGTGATGTGTTTATTCTTTTTAATCAGTTTAAAAATAATGCTAAAACTCTCCATTATACTTTCCTCCCTGGCAATTCCTCCCCTTAGGAAATTTCTCCCTTGGGAGCCAAGTGCCTCTTGTTTGAGAATCACTGTGCTAAAACCACACCATACCATTGCATGTTTAAATTAAAATATGAAAAGGAATAAAACCTAAAGAACACTGTATTTTAAAAAATCATTAAAACCTGAAATATTTGCATACTAATGAAGAACAGGTTTCAATACCATTTCCCACACACAAACATATTAGAGCAGTAGCCAATGAGCCTATTGATAGAGAATTTGCTGGTTGTCAGGCTGCAGGTAGTTATTTTGAGCACCCTGAGACTAAAAGTTTCTCTGAGCATCCATGTATTCAAGTTTATATGGGTGTGTATTTGTGGGTTCCACGTTTTTTATTTATCATAGCAAAGTCGCAAAACAACACAACCAAAGTCAGAGACAAGAAAACTACCCAACACAAAACGTTTGCCACATAAAAGGGTTTTAAGTCTGACAGTTTATGGAAGGTCAAAGAGGAAGGAAGAATATCCAGTGAACATAAGGATGAATTTCTGTTCAATACAAAAGAACAAACCAACTGCTTGTCTGTTGCATAGCTTTGATGCTTCCTGTAAAATGCTGACCAAAGCCTCTGATTTTGGTGTGTCTGTTGAGCTTTCTTTCCTAGTGACAATGTGAAAGGTTTTAATCTTGTTTTGAGTGATGGATGGTGGGAGTGGATAAGGAGTGTGCAGTGGTGGGATGGGGGTAAAGATCACAAACAGTCAGCTTATGTGTTGGGGCTAAGGTCTCCGGTGTGTGCATATTGTATGCATAGATGCTAATACAGGTATAGATCAGAATATACATGAAATACATCACTGATACATACACAAATGATTCTATCTAAATCTGTTCATATCTATTGATCTCTCAAATGGTTATTGTTATCAAAATCTGTCGGGCCCCAAACACCTCGTTTAAAGTAATCACAATAAGCGTCTTCCTTTATATATCCTTTGCTTAATGTTATCTAAAAGGCCCTGTCCCAAAGTGATTGTAATAAGTGGCTTCCTCGGTAGATATTTTAATGTATTGCATTAAAATACATTAGTATTTCATGTAAACATTGTTGTCCAGTATGCGGGGAAAACAGCATTACTGACATTGAAAGTTTTAACATGTTCACCTTATGACACAAATAGAGGAAACAGAACCTTTTGGTGATATTCTATTATTCTATGTTAACCCTTTATGGGGCAAGTGACTATATATGATCACTTATGCCAGCATGTAGTACCCACCTCACATGCAAATATTGTAGCCACAAAGACAACATAATCCGCACCAATGTGGTCTGCAAGCTTTACAAAGGACACTTGTGCTTGAACAAAGACAGAAACCGTTTGGAAGCATACCACACCCCGATAGAATAGCCTGTTTTTGGCCCAAGCAATACAATTTTAAAATCAACCAGGAGGTGTTATTTTTTTGTCAATATCAATTTTTTTGTATCTATTCATTATATTGAATGTTATTCTTTAATTCTATGTTTTATTTAACTTTCTACTTTAATTTTTAATTTTGTTACATTCTCCATTTTTGGTCACTTTTTGGGCGAGGCACCATATATGATCATTTCATAAGAGTGGGTTTTGCCTCCATAAACAGAAAAACTTCTGAAAATATCTTGTAATTAGGTCTAGTTTAACATATAAAAGGGTTATTTTGATATCTAAAATATTTTTAGGGGTGCCCTATAAAGGGTTAAGAAAGATTAAGTTAAAGTTTTAGATGTTGTTAAAGAAAGTGAAACTTTCATTAATAAAACAAAAGCAAACGCAGCCGAAAATAATGGGGATAATGATTATAATTATCACCATCATTCTTAAAAATTAAACCACGAAAACATGATGTTTTTTTTGTCTTATCACCTTGAAAATTCAACAGAATATAATCAGAGACATGAGTTCTTTTAAGGGAAAATTTCTAAGGAAGTTAGGATAACAGACAAAAACTAAATTTTCAATAGAAAGCCGAAATAACAAATGTAAATAAGAAGAAGAGCAGCAGTTAGAAAATTGTGATCTATTCACCTTTTATTGTTTGGATTATGCATGTTCTGCCAGCAATCAAAGTTCTCAAGGAAATACCTGATCAACAGGGGCTTTTAAAAACAAACGTAATAATATTAATAAAACCCTTCATTAGATTAATGATAATTCATTTGTATTGAGAGGGGAAAGAGAAGAGCGGGAGAAAGGAAGAGGAGAAAAAAAACAGTGTTCTTAAATGATTCTCATGTGAAGCTAGATATTTTTGAAGATTTTTACCAAATTTCAAAGAAAACGTGATGAGGATTGAAAAGCAAGGACTCGTTTTGCTGAAAGGCTAAGGAAAACGAAAAGAGACAGGCAGGGAAGAGAGGGGAGGATCAAGTGTTATCAAGAGGCACAACTGAAGGAATGAATAATTATAAACAGCCAGTAAATCCTTGGGTAATTCGAACTTCTGAAGAAACATTTATTTGATAGGGCATCAATATATACAAAAAAAATATGTGTGAGTGGGGAATAAAAAAGGAGAAAAGAAATGTTAAATTTATGAAGTAAAAAAAAAAAAGTAACTATTAGGTTTTTGGAGCTAAAAACAGAAATGTTGGTAAAACGCATAAGAATAGGTGTATGTATTCACTCATATCACACAATATCTCCAAAAGTTTTCAATGACATTTTCTGGAAGGGTGGGCCATGGGCCAAGGGAGAATTGATTAAATTTGGGGGCAGATCCAAGAATGTCTTTTTGATAGAGATATTTTTTCATATATTAAGACAATAGTCGAAAATTGTTGAAAATTAACATCGTAGTTATATATGAACTGATTTTAATTCAGTTTTTAGTCAGTGTATGGTGTTGGCAGAGGTATGCACTATCTGGGTGCTTTCTTGTTTGAAAAAGTCATTTTGACCTTTTTTGTTTCTTTTTCAACTTTTATTATATTATATTTCTCTCTTTCTTTCACTTCTTTTTACTTCTTTTCTGTTTAAAAAAAAACAACATTCAACCATCTTTCTTTTCTTAGCTTTATCTTTCTTAATTTTTTTTCAATTTCAGATCTTCATATTTTGTCTTCACATTTCCATTCCTTTCTTATTTTTTCTCCATTATTCTTAATTTACTTTCTTTCATTCTTGTTTTTCATTTCTTCATCCTTTCTGACATTTTCCTTTGCTTTCAGTTTCTCTGCTTTTTTCTTCTTGCATTCCTTTCTCTTTCCTTTTTGTCTTCCTTCACTACTTTCATTTCTCTTTCTTCACTACTTTCATTTCTCTTTCTTCACTACTTTTCTTTCTCTTTCTTCACTACTTTTCTTTCTCTTTCTTCACTACTTTTCTTTCTCTTTCCACATTTCTTTTTCTTCACAACTTTTCTTTTTTTAATTACTTTCCTTTCTATTTATTTTCCTTCTTTGTTATTATTTTCCTCTTTTCTCTTTCTTTTCTTTCATTTTCCTTTTCTACATTACTTTATTACTCTTCCTATATTCCTTCTTTTTTCCATTCTTTATGATGTGAGTATATGACATTCCTACCTTTCTTTATTTTCTTTTTTCACTCCTTTCCTTTTATCCTTGTATTTCTACTTCTTCCCTCGATCACTGCCTTTTTAATTTTTTCTTCTCTTCTTTCACCACTTTGTTTGCTTTGATATTCTTTTCGCTTTGCCCTCTTAACTTTAAAAACCACAAAACTTACTCCGTCAATGAAGAATTATTATTATTATACACTAATTTACTAGGATAAACATCCTCATCTTTGTTGTTATAGTCACAACATTTTGGCCATTGTATGGTCGTGAGTTTAATCCCTGGATCGGATAGTGCAAAACATGTCATATACTCTGGTTCAGTAGAAGAGGCAGACAAGCGACATCCCAAGGAAGAATTAACTGATACAAGATTCTATGGCATTTACAGCAGAATGAGAACAATCTACTCCTGTGGATTGAATAAAGGGTTCAGTTCGAAATTCCCAGGTTACCAACTCAACTATGACAATCACCTAAAGAAGGCTTGGATGGTACAATGGCTGAAATGTTGTGACTATAAAAATCAAGATGAGGACACTAGTCTGAGGAAATCAGTGTATAATAATTACTCCATCATCATTTCAAATACCACTAAAATTTGGACCACACTACAAAAATCAAGGTTTATGAAGAAACCCTCCTGAGCAAGTATTTGTATCAAATCATGCGCTGGTTCCATCTTTCTCTTATAGATGCTTTGATGAATTTACATGGTATTAGGTATGTGCAAAAGTTTATAGCGAAAAAACATTTTTCAACTGTGTATTCAGTCTCTTGTTTTCAAAAAAGAGAGCTGGGAACTTTTGGACACACCTAATACTTTTACTGGTCATTACTCATTTGATTGCAATGATTTACCTGCAAATATCATCCAAGTTGAATTCTAAAGAATCATAAACACCTGCTCGGAAGCTCCCGACACAGAATAACCATGATAACCAACACATACCTATATACATAAATCCATATTCATATGTATTAAGACAATAACCGACATCTCTTTATCTGAATAGATCTGTTCACCTGTAACAGTGCTGTTGTGCTGCAGTGGATAACAAGCAGGTCTTACAAGTCATAAGTAATGAGTCAGATTCTTACTTTATGTTCCCAAATTGGGATCTTGAATAAGACTCAGCTCAGCTTGTTAATTATCAATGATAATTGTTTCCAACCTTTCAACTATCGTGAATTCCTTTGATTGAAATTAAATTCCAATCGAGAAAGATAAAAGTGATCCCGAGCAGTAGGGGAGATGGGAGCTAGTTGGTCCCTGTAGGTAAGTTGGACTGCAGGCTTTTATTTGAAGCCTAAGTGGTTTTCAGTAATTTTGGTCACATAGCTAAGTCACATGATTGCCTGCCTTCTTGCACCAAACATCTGGTGTGTACATGTTGCTGACTGTTGAGGTGAGTGCTTAAAGGTAAACTTGTTGAAGATTTGTTCGGATCAAGTTTCAGAGCTAGTGAATGGTATCAGCCAGACATGCACAACTGTGAGCAATACCTTTATATCAAAGGTATCATTGGGGAATAATGCTTTTGCTCTATCCGTCGACAGTGGTAACTGTCACCCCCAAAATATATATGTCTCTGTTGGGACAAGTTGGTCCGTTTCTTCTAGTCCTGCACTGCGCCTATGTTTTATTTCGTTTGCTGATAATTAAAAGAGGTATTCTAATGAACTGTAATAAGGACTTCTGTTACCTTTTTTTATTATTTTTCTAGTCATACAGTGCCAAATTAATGCCAAAGTGTTGTTTTCTTTTCTGCTTGTGTTCATGTGTCCTGGTCACAAGGAAATGATGCAGATCTGTTATTCTCAAGTCATAGTCTAAACCAGTGGTGCCTAACTGGGGGGAATTTGGATCGTCCAAGGGGGGAATAAGGCTACTAGTCCAGTCTAGAGACTTATATCTTAGAGAAAGTGCTCTCTGACTAATAGACCCACAAATTGAAGAACTAGTAGCAAAAAACAAAAACAGAGATCACATTGATGTGTATATCAGTTACGATAGCAGAATTCTATTTTGTAATAAATTGGAATTTCACATGATGTGTTCATAATTATTTTCACTTGCTTTCTTTGAGTAACAAATACACAGCAGCAGCTGTACAATTATAAAATTAAACTAATTCTTAATATAAAGCTGTCTAATTATATGCAAAATAAAATAATTATTTGAAATTATTCTTTGTTGCAACTTAATAAATAGAAGGGGGGAATACTAGTAATCTTATTGACAAAGGTGGGGAATGACTCGAAAAGGTTGGGAACCACTGGTCTAAACGAATGTAGTGAAATCCTTTTATTTGAATTTTATGTTTTTTCTGTGCCTACTGAAGGAGTGCCAAATGTTATATAATAACTTTTTTTATTTTTATGTCCCATAAAAAGATACAAAAACTGCACTGCTCTGCTCAGTGTTCTTGTGAATTGTTTTCTGCTTATGAGGGGCTGACTTTCCCCATACCATGGGGCAAGTTGGTCCCTGTGTCACTAGGTCAGCTAGGAGCCAAACTGTGAGCTATGTTACAATAGTTTTGCCATTTATTGATATCACAGATTTAGGCAAGATATTGACACAAAGTTTAAACCATGAATGATTGCTCTAAATCTACTAAAATATTCTCCACGCTGCTTTGAGGGCAAAAAGGAGCTGACTAGTCCCACTCCCCTATTTTTCTTAGCAATCAGAAATTGAGCAAACAAGAAAAAAATAGGTAAACTGCATAGGTAAAAATAGGTAAACTACATTTTTAATTTGTATCATTCATAGAATGAAAAAGATTATTTTGGAAAAAAAAATTAAATAGAAAAAAATGTTAATCATCGACAAAATAAATAAATTTCTAAATTTACTACTAATGACTCCTGTTAAGTATCTTGAGTTATGGCCCTTAGGCAGAAGAGTGCTTATCGACTTCCAGTAATTCTGGTGGTGGAGATGCCATGTTGGTTTGAGGAGGCAGAGACGTTAGATGTTCTAGAGTGCTGTTGTTGTAAATGAGTATGAATAAATTTAATCTGTGAGTATGTCTTTTGTTGCATTTTAAATCTGTTGATATCTGTCATAATAATCCTTACAACTCCTGTCATACAGATGTTGGAAAGCATGAATTGAAACTTAGTCCAAAATAAGATAGTGAGTGCATAAAACAAAATATACTGGACAGTCAAGAGTCAGCAGTTAAAAAAATAAATATAAACAAAATTACTTCATCTAGTCAACGAAGGTCCAAAATCATTATGATCTGGAGATCACTATTGAACTCTATTCCCAGAGCAAGTATGGAGCCATGCAAGTGTCATGAGTGAAGATCATCTAACTGGATTAAAACCAGTCATGATGACATTTTATGAGGAAGGGAGATGAAGAGACTGGATTGTTGAGTTTGGAATAGGAGTCTAGATTTTGAATGGCTAAATAAACACTTTTTGTATAAAAAACTGCATCAAGCTACTTTGGTTAGTTTTTGAGCTACACATGGCAGAGTGAAAGTGTGTGTAGAGCGCTTGGCACTTTTTTCCTCAAGTTAAACAATGAAGGATCTTGAAGAGCAATGTGTCTGAAATTCTGTTTCAAATTAGGAAAAACCTTTTGTAGCCTTTTCTAATGATGCAACAGAACTATGGGGAGGATTGTCTGCACAGTATGCCATGCCACAAATGGTATTAGCATTTCAAATTGCGAAGAACATCCACCAAAGACAATGCCAAATCTAGACGACAATCTCATTAAAAGAATGCATCCTGTGATCCATAGAAATTGTCGTCTGACTGTCCGTGAAGTTTCTGAAGAGGTCAGAATCTGTAAAAGTTTGTGCCAAATGATTTTAAAAGAAAAACTGATGATGAATCGGGTTGCCGCACAGATGAACAAATCTTTAGCGATTTTTTTCTCGTCCCACAGCCACTCTACTCTCTGGATTTGGTCCCTGCCAACATTTTTGAAATCCACCCTGGAAAGTCATTGATTTTCAACAATAGAAAAGCACAAAACCTGGACACTATCCCTCAGAATGAATTCCAGAAAAGGAAAAAAACACTGGGAATTGTGTATCAACAGTGGAGCGGATTATTTTGAAGGAGACAAGTCTCATAAGATTGCAATTATAGCTTGAGGGAGGTGGTGCTTGATCAGCACTGCTGGGGAACCATTGTGGAATGACTGTTTTGTTTTTAAATCCCCGAAACAGTTCCATGGCAAACAACTGATGATCTCTAATAGAAGATTTGACTTATAGTACTATAAGATTTAATTCTTCTCTCATTAACAGTTATTAGTGAATAGTTGACAACTAATAAAATAAACAGAACATAAAAAAAACATTTCTGTAGGTAAGATCTTCAGTTTAAAAAAATCTTCTGTAGTAACATCTTAAATGCTTTAAGACTGTAAGACTTATAAAAATACAAACTTATATAAATATGAAACTTCTATATTAAAAGAGAAAACATATATATTTTTTTCAGCATCATCTTTAGTGTTTGAAGCTACAAAGCTTTCTCGACAGCAGTTTCTTCACATTCTCTTACTTAGTTTAAGACTTAATAGTTCATTACTTCAAAGCTGCTAATAGGGTAAATAAATGTTTATGTCTTATCAATTTCATCTGAAGGTTTCTTGAAAAATAACTGAACTCGTTTAAGTGGAAGTGTCCATCATTTCAAATGGTGGGTAGCATAGTGCCCTCTAAGTTGTGAGAGTTTTCACGTTTTGCAACCAGGGCAAAAAGAAAATTAATGTGTGCACAAAAGATTTCAAATTCTATAGATAGCTTACTGATTTTTTATTGAAAAAATATTGATTCCCTATGTCTTATTCAAAAGTATGCACATACTTTTGTCACAAGAAAAAATCTTTTTGCCCACTGACTACAAAATATTAGTGGGAACATTGGTGGATAGTAGATATTTTTATCAGCAAAATTGTTACTTTTAAGTGGAAGAGTCCATTGTTATGGAAAGAGAAATAAACAGAAAGAAAATCACACTGTTCATTATATAGATAGATTATTATCATCATTATTATTAATAGTAGTGATTGTGGTCTTCTCATCTTTTATGTGCAGAGACTTTTTGAAAGATTTCACATTAACTGTGAACTTTTATTTGACCCAATAAATCATATTTGAAAATAAAAATGAGTAAACCACCAATTTTCAATTCTTCCCATCCAAACTTTGCATTTCTTCCGCAAGATATTAAAGTAATTTCTGGGAAAATGTTTTCTGAAATCGGATTATCAGTTGCATGGTACATAAGTGACAATGATATATTTATTGCATGGAGAATTGTACACACTTTCTATTTTCCATATTTTTGGTATCTAAATTTGTTTTGTAGTCAACAGATTTTTAATATAATTTGTTTTCATTTTAAAGATTCTTATTATTTTTAACTCCAATGAAATTGAAAATGTGAAGACGAGGCAAGGGTGATAGATTTTGAAACATATTTTATTCTTTAAATAGGATGGTTTGAAAGGAGAAGTGAAAGATAGGATGGAATAAGGTAGAAAATTGAAGGGGAGGGGGAAGAGGATAGAAGAAAATAAAGATTTAAGAAATAGAAAGGATATCTTTAACTTTCATAAAAACAAAATGGCAGATTAGGATTGAAAGAAAGGACTTGAGAAAACAAAGAAATAGAGATGAGAAAAAGAAAACTAGACAGAGAGAGAGAGAGAGAAAGATATATATATAGAGAGAGGAAGAAATAAATATAGAGAGGAAGAGAAAGAAAGAGATGAAGAGAGAGAGGAAGAGAAAGAAAGAGATGAAGAGAGAGAGGAAGAGAAAGAGAGAGAGGGGAAGAGGGAGAGAGAGGGGAAGAGGGAGAGAGAGAGGGGAAGAGGGAGAGAGAGAGGGGGAGAGGGAGAGTGAGAGTGAGAGTGAGAGTGAGAGAGAGAGAGAGAAAATAAGAAAATTACAAGAAGGAAAGTCAAGGGAAAGATAAAATAAAAAGTAGAAAGACCAACAAAGAATAAAAACAAAGAGAAACAGAGTGAATTGGAAAAATGAAAAATAATTTACAAAATAAAAAGAAAGATGGGAGAAACGGGAAGAGAGAGAAGAGAAAAAGGAAGAGAGAGAAGAGAAAAAGGAAGAGAGAGAAGAGAAAAAGGAAGAGAGAGAAGAGAAAAAGGAAGATATAGAAGAGAAAAAGGAAGATATAGAAGAGAAAAAGATATAGAAGAAAATGAAGAAGTGAAAAGTTGTTCAAGAGCCATAGTTCCTGACATTTGTGGATATACACTTAATGATAAGATGTTATAGCAGAAAAAGGGAACAGTCTTAAAAATATAAATGAATTGTTCAACCACTTAAAAAGACTATGAAAATAAAAATCAAAATAAGCCATTTTGAAAGATTTAAACAATAAAACCAAAATTCCTCCTTTAAAAAGATAAACCTATAAATTTTTGCTTCTGTTGAGAAAATGTCTTACAAATCACCAACCAAAAAACAGACGAAAGAAAAGAGACTTGAATGAAAAATAAAATAAAATTAAATAAAATAAAAACAAATCCTGACAAATGAAGTTTAAGGTCAATAATAAAGGAAAGGCCTTTCTGCTCCCTTCCAATAAATAACATTGCTGTATCTACCGTATGATTAATAACACTCACAAAGCACACTTCAACCACTTTATCACAAACAAATATTTTGCTAAAACAAACAAACCAACCAAAAGAGCAATGTTCAATTATAAGTATTTCCCCAATAATAAATTAAGGGTTATCGAAAAAAGTTCTTTTCACAAGTTAAAAGTTGCACCTCAAATGCAGGGATTAGCATATGATCCAAGAAAGCACTTCTACACATACCAATTTCTGAAGAAATGTTGCTTTTAATGGTTTTCGTGAGAGAGAAATCACAAACAGTTGTGGAAAAACAAAAATGCTGGTGTAATATAAATATAATATAAACATATACAGGTCTGGTTAGTCACTCAGTAGAAACCCTCACATGACCAATTACTTTTGGCAGCATGCTGTATTGGGGATGATCAATTAAAAAAGTTTGAAAAAAAGGGGTGATCAATGAATAAATTATTTCTCTCTCCTTTTGTTGGGCTGTGATCACTAAAAAAGTTTGAATTTTCAAAAACAAGCGTGAATGCTGCCAGACTTAAATTAAGAGACTAATTTAGCATAAATTTAGATTGCAAATTGCCCCCCTTCCAACCTTTCTAGACAATAAGGAGTAAATGTTTAAATTTTCAGCCCTCTAGCTCCATTGGTGCGGCCTGTATGCATAACACATACATAGCACGCCCGCCACCAGATACTCTTGAAAACTGAAGAAACCTATGTTGACAGTTTTGGCTGACAATTTCTTTGCCAAGCTGGTCTTATATTGATCTGCACTGGGCGCTCCATAAAGTGTTACCATATACCAAACTAATCTGAGTTTAATTATCCATCAATACATTTATCTATAGATTTTTCTCAGCCTGCTCATATCTATCAACCTATCTATTTTCATTATCATAAATATTGATCTATGTAAGCTATAAATTTATTTTACTGTTTATCAATGTCACTTTATACCTATCACTCTCTCAATAGTTTCATTTCTCTCTCTATCTTTCACTCTATCACAATGGTTAGTGAGTCGGTCCACAAGCCAATGAGTATCCTTTTCTGTTTCTGTGCCCATAACAATAGACTCTTAAACTTAACTGTAGCAATTTTACTGATAAAATTATCTTCTATCTACCATTTGAAACAATGGATTCTTCCACTGAAATGAG
>VCCN01004387.1:1832513-1848591 GCA_006491835.1 Architeuthis dux
GATCACGGGGGCTGAAGAGCATTTTTGGATCAATTGCAAGTACAACCTACGTGCTCTATCTGAGGTCCTTGTTGTGACTTGACAGACGGTATCCCTACCAGAACTAAAACAGGGTCAAAACAAGAAGAAAGTACTGAGCAACAAAGCAAATAATAATAATAATAATAATAACAATAATAATAATAACAATAATAATAATAACAACTAGCATTCCAAGGGAAATTATGAATCACTGCCACCTATATATGTTGATCAATTAAAAAGTTAGGCTGTGATCACTAAAAAAAGGTCTAAATTTTCAAAAAAACAAGCAGGCACAAACTAGTGACCAATATAGCATCAACTTACATTGCATATTGAATCCCGCTCTAAAAACCTTTTGCGGGGATTTTCAAAAAACAAAATAAATCATTTTCCCTACTCATTGAGGGGAGTGTATGTGCAACATTTCATGTTTTTACTATGAATGGTTAGGGCTAGGCAAAGTCCGGATACATAGATACATATAAATGTCAGAATACATGAATAACCTAAACCAAGCAATAAACCAGTGGTGTGGGTAGCAGTGATTAAAAAAAGTGAATGTAGCAAATTAGCTCAAAAGAAGAATGAAAAGGAGGACATGTATGAATAGGAACTGTTATTCAATGGAAATTGTTCAAACATATGGGATGTTATCATATTTGGTATAAGCCCAAGCCGGAATATATCCTAAAGAATAGAAAAAAAAATTCTTTGGGATTTTAAAATTCACATGGATCTCCCAATCCTGTCATTGTAAATAACAAAAAGATGTATGAGATAGTGGATTTTACTATTTTAGCAGACCACCGAGTGAAACTGAACAAAATTTGAAAGGCCAGAAAAATAGCTGGACCTTGCTAGAGAACTAAAAAAAATAAAATAAATAAACATTATGGAATAAATAAAATGGTAACAAGTGTACCTATCATAACTGGAAAATGTGGAACATTCCCAAAGAACTTTGCAAAAAGATTAAAAGAATTGGAAATCCAAGGAAGAATTGAAACCATACAGTTGACAGAATTACTAAAATCAGCAAAACTATTGAGGAGAGCTGCTGTGAGGGCCACCAGATACTACTTACTGGTGTGAAAACTCATTCAGTATCAATATTACAAAAAAGAAAAGAAAAAAAAGTCTGTTAAACATAAAAGCTGTTAAAAAAAAAAACAGGCAAAATTCATAAAGTGATAAAAAAAACAACAGAAAAGAAAAAAATCCTTTCACACCTTCCAACTCAATGTTCAATTGAACAAAATATTGTTTTTTCAATAATGGACTCACTTTATAAAAAAATTAAATACGATACATCCCACACTCTTTCTTTCTCCCAACATGAGTAAAAAAAAATAAAAAATTGAAAAAAAAAAAATTGAAAAAAAAAAAGATTGAGAAAAAAATAAAGAAATTTTAAAAGTAACAGATCCACTTGACTGGGAATTTAGTCAGTAAGTATTTACTGCCAGGAAACTTTGCATTTATGCCTTTTGGCTTTGCAGAAAACAAAGGTGTGAAAAACTTAACTGATTATGTATAAAGGGATGCTGATCTGCTTTGAACCAATTACCCTGGGAATACTTTCAGATGTTGAGAGGAGTGATGGAAGTGGTGGCAGACTGAGAAAGACAAAAAAAAGATGCAATTCCTGGATGCTGTGACACCTGCTACATAATAAGCCATTGCTGGAACTCTAAGCAAAGCCCTTGAAACTCATCCTCTCTTAAACCTTTGCAATACTTCTCTACAAGAGAAGTAGTGCAGTGATAAAAATCACATAGGCATGTAAAACCAAAAGGTTTCAAAAGATCAGCTACGTGTTTCCCCACTCCTACCAAACTATTGACTGTCACAGATGTAGATCCCGGGTACATAGGGAGGTAGGTTGGGTTTTCTTTTTTTTTTACTTCTGAGTAAATCTTCAAGGAGACAGGTGCCATTTTATCTTGACTCTCTCTCTCTTTGGCAGAAACACACACTTTTTTTAAACACCTGATTCAGAGAGGAATGAAACAAAGGAATAACAAAAAGACAAGAAAATTAGAAGGATGTTTAAAGAAATGAGATTAAAATGTTGTTTTTTTTAAGGCAGAAAAGAACTTTTAAAGAAATTTAAACTGAGTTACAAAAAATATCTAAAAAGTAAAAAGTAAAAAGTTTTTTCATTCTTTCTTCCCTACATTTCCTTTCTTTCTTTTTTCCTTCCTTAATAGCTCCATCTTTTTCCTTTTTTCTTTCTTCCTTCATTTTTTTTCCTTCCTTTCTTTTTTTTTTACTCCCTTCTTTCATTTCTTTTTTTCATCCTTCATTTCTTTTTCCTTTTTTCTTTCTTTTATCTTTCTATCATTTCTTTTTTCTTTCATTCCTTCAGTTCTTTTTTACTTCCTTCTTTCAGTTCTTTTTTACATCCTTCTTTCAGTTCTTTTTTTTTACGTCCTCCTTTCTTTCAGTTCTTCTTTTCCCTTTCTTCCTTCATTTCTACTCCACTTTCTTTCTCATAACAACATTTCCTTTCTAAATTTACTTGTCAATATTCTGAAGTTATCCAATGTTTGTATCATATATGTCACACTTTTTAAAATTCCTGCAAAAGAACAATGTCAAACATGGAATCTAATTCTCATTATAGCACTAACCTCTGAATGAGTTTTGTTTTCAATAATATAGGTAAAAATCTACTCTAGAGGTATTTACTAAGTTCAGCTTAGTCTAGCACACAATCTCATGTGTGGGGCACCTAGTGAGGATTAAACTCATTACAGTAGTAATAGGCTAGCTTGACCTTACATCATGACCTATTATAGAACCTAACACTTATTGAATATTGAGTGAAATTGAGTGAAATTAAGTTATCAGTTGGCAACTGACCAAGCATGCAGCAGGAACAGTTTGAACGACTGCTGCTGATTATTGCTTTACTCGCTTATGTCACTGTTTTTGTTGACATCTAATACGTGGTACTGCACAATGCCAAATGGAGGGTCAGAAGATCGATTGATTGATTCATTGTTTTGTTTAATGGCACATCAACCCTTGGTGGGTCATTTAGTGCCGAATTCAGGAAGGGAGGGGAGGGATCCCATATCCCTGTGACTAGAGATTTGAGGGAGGAGAATCCCAAATCCCTTTCACTGTCACTGAGACAAATGCCACGAGGACCGTGATAAGCTGGTAGGTGGTCAGAAGCTTCTTAGGATGAATCTCAAGCATGCTATGGTGATCGCCTCCCGACCAGCTGGCCAAGATATCCTGTGCAACTTCTCCCAGATATCTGGAGATACCTGAGCATGCCACAAGGACTCCCTGAAGGGCCGTGGTTCTCTGAACTTCGAGGCCATGACAATTTCGAAGAACAGATACTCCACTTTGATCCTAGCCACAGCCAAGATATCATGCACAACTTCTCCCAGGACGATACCCGAGCATGCCACAACGACCCCCAAAGAGCTGTGGTTCTCTGAACTTCGAGGCCATGGTGGTTTTGAAGAATAGATACTACACTTTGATCTTAGCCAAAAGGCCGGGAAGTTCTCCGGGATCAGAAGAGGGTGTTGCACCAATGAATAATTTATCCATACATAAAATAAATAACCCTGTCATTTTTTAAGGGTCCTATGCTAGTGATAGAATAAGACAGTAAACAATCCTCTTTGAAGAAGGGCACACACTTTGGTGGGTCAAGTCACCCAGTCAGGGCCCCTGAGAGGAATTTTATAAGGTGGTGCAAAGTAGTTTTCTCCTCCCCCCTACACAAACACCCTTGTCCTTTGGCCATACTGTTTTCATCTGCTATAACCTTTTTACCACACCATACTATATTCACACACCGGTAAACGATAGTCCACCTATTTTATCAATGGACATATCGTATTGGGTCCACTTTAACTCTCTTGGGTCCACTTTCGCCTTCTGGGCCCTGGTGCACCAGCTGCACCCCACCTCTCAAAGAATAAAGAGATTAAGAGACATTAGAGAAATCTAACAATTGAAACAACAGTCCATCTACCCTCAGCATCAGTTGGAATAGAAGCACGTGCTGGAGATGCGCCATCAAAATAAAACAACTCACACACAGAGTTATTGCCCCAATCTTAAAATTAGCTTAACAAATATTTATCACAATAATATATCACATTTATGATGTGACATTTTATTATATTGATATATTTCTGACATTATTATAATATTATGAATGGTGAAATTATTATATTATTGAAATTATATTATGACAGGCTTGATAAACTTATGATAATACAAATAATATCTTATTAAATATATTTCTATAATGATGCCATTGTTCAGATTGTTACAGACTTTATATGCACTCCGGGAGCTGTAATCCATTTTAAAGACAGATTTGCCAGAAGAAAAAGTAAGTTCAGTATTAGATTTTCTTCTCAATAATTCCATAAGTCAACTATATAAAAATAAAAAAGATATCCTCAAACAGGAGATATTACAAACCTGTATCCAACTTATTAAGAGAGTGACTTACTTTTTTTAATGGTAAATTATGTACTTCTTATAAATTTGATACTTCTTTTGCATATTATGAGGTGTCCCAAAAGTAACAAAGAGTTTACAAAATCTACTTATATTTCTGTTCATTACTGTTTTTTAATTTTTTTGAGAAGTGGAGAGAAATCAGATTAAGTATATATAAAAAAAAATATTGAACCAATATGGCCGCCTTGTTTGGCTGTGCAAAGTCAAGCGCTTTAAAAACCTTTCATTACTTTTTTGACATCCTGTATAAGCAAGATAACCTCAAATCTGTCACATTACCAGACTAAATATCAACTGGAGTTCATCTGCTGAGATATGTTTTCTTACTAAATAATACAGATATACTTAAAGCATTTTCAGGTATAAATAACACTATCACAATATATATTTTGCAATGTCCTGGCTGAAGATAAAAGAATATTTGCCCCCCCCCCCCCCCCCGATCAGGTCTTCTCACTGAGGGTGAGGGGTTTTGATAGTTGGAACCTTATAGTCAATAAAGAATAATGGTGCAGTACAATTGTTTTATGTAAGCCCAACTTAAAGTTCCCATATAAAAAGACTGTATTATTATTTGCTAGTAACAGGGTTACCACTAAGATATATTCCGAATATACCCTTTTGTCCCCCACCCACTGGAAAAGTAGCAGCGGGCGCCCATGTCTGTGGCTAAATACTGGTTATGGCAAGTATATTAAATAACTGTCAAATATTTAATCTTGGAGCTTATTGTTATTGAATAGCATAAAGTTTTTCAATACCCGAAGAATAATGGATCTGAGAGTAGTGAGGTAACTTGCGACAGTATTTTGGGGAGTGTAGTAATACTGAAGTGATATGCATAATAAATAATTATTGTTTATCATGACTTCAATGTAAATGACCATAAACAGATGAAACAATATCATTAATTTTGAAATTAATTTAATATACAAGTTAAATACTGAGTTCTATTACAAGAAATTATGTTATAATACATAATTATTAAATACTATAATTTGAAAATAGTTTCAGGTATAATTTTTATTCTAAGACTTTTAAATAAGTTTGCTTCTTCTCATAACTCTTCAAATAATTAAAAGAATTAGAATGACCATTTCCTTAGCTTCCCCTAAAGCCATTAGTAACCGCTGAAGCATCCACAAAAGACTTACCAAAGAAATTAAGAAATTTATGACCAGACAAAGCAGGTGTTAAACCTGTCAAAAATTCTTTTTTCAAAAATTAAAAACCAAAAATACAAAACAAAATATGAGGAAAAAAATCTTTTCTCTCTTGACAAAATGAATGATGAAGACAAACACAAGGAAATAATTACAGTAAAACAAAATAGTACTGGGTATTTTTTTTGGTTACCCATGAAATCAAATTCCTTTGCAAGACTAAGTTGCATTACATTAGCTCTCCTGTCAAGGAAGGAAGGAAAAGTAGAGAAGGCTTTGTGTGTTGATGGTTTAAAATAGAAAGGAAGATAATAGTGAGTTGGTAGGGGTTCTTGAAGAGGACATTGTTGGTCCAAAATGGAAAATGGGAAAATAAAATCCTGGCCACAAAAGTCGACAAATTTTTGCATTTGTCATCATTTGGTTATTTCTGTAGCATCTTGGGAATGGATGGATGCAATAAAGAGAGAGAAAGATAGACTAACAGAGAGAAAGAGAGTGAGAGAGAAAGTGAGACCAAAGGAAATAGATGGAAAAAAACAAAAGAAAATAGATGGAGTGGAAAAAAGAAAAAAGATGGAATTGACTAAAGACAAAGAGAAAAGGAGAGAAAAAGACACGAAAGGAGAAAAAGACACGAAAGGAGATAAAGAAAAAGAAATAAGACTCAAAGAACAAATGTGACAATAAGGAAGAAAAGATTAAAAAAATGGCAGAAATTTGGAGGGAAGAGAAGAAAAAAGAAAGAATTTGTTATGGTAAAGAAAGAAGCAAAGAGTCTAAAAATAAGAAAAGAGAAGAAAGACAGAGAGGAGGAAAGAAAGATGATATAAAAGTATGAAAAGAAAAAAAATGTTTAGAAAAGAGCGAAAGAAAGAAAGACAAAAGCAAGAGAAACATTTGCTAAGAACGGAAGCCTTAGGTTATTGAATGAGTCACTACAACTAATGATAATAAAAGACTTGAAATGATCCTGAGTAACTAATGAATAAAAGACACTATTCATCTGGCCATCTTGGAGGTAACTCACTGGGTGGATTTGCAGTAATTCAGGTTTTAGACAAAGACATTGCAAGTTAGAGATTCTACCTAGACAATAACTTTAACAAAGAGGAAAGAACAGTTAATAAAAGAAAAATTAGCAAAATTAAGTCAGATGAGAATAAATAATGTTACTTCATTAAACAAAATGATGATGAAAAACCTGGAATAAATTCTAGAAAAGTTTTGTTAGTTTCCTGGCAGCATCATTAAAAGTTTTAGTTTATTGAATTTAATTTCATTAATTGAGGCTTTATAATAAACCCTAAGAAGAAAAAGAGAGAAAAGACTTATGGAATGATATTGTAGAATTCCAATTAGGTGATTAGAATGAAGAAATAAAACATTTTCTCTAAATAACACCAAAAGTTTCTTCTGAAGCTTTATAGCAAGTTCATTTGTATCTCTATGAATAGGAGAGGTGTAATTCTTTTCTCTTTTGAATAAAATGCATTAGGGATTTTACAAGAAGAAGAATACATTTATCAGGTGTTCTCTTTGGTATTCTTTATAATATTAAACAAAGAATAATTAAAGTAAAAAATAAATAAATAAAAGAGATCTTTTTGAATTGGGATATATTCTAAAGAAAATCTTGCAAATTCACATTTAGACATTTTTGTCTCTTTAGAGACTTAGAGAGTCTTCAACCATTTACTTTTTACCTATAGTCAGCTTGTAGTTCAAATTTTACTAATATTAAACATTATCATTTCTTTTTTTATTACAATATGCAGACAATTTCAAATCTATGAGGTGGTCAACTGATATTGAATGAAAAAGTTTTAAGACTATTTACCTTTAATACTCTGTAGGTGACTTGTTCACCGAGCAAAACGTTTGTCCTGCCATTGCAGGCGACTCCGATTGCTGAACGATATTGAATTTTGAGGTTGTGTTGTCTTGTTAATTTCAGTCATACATGAACAGACACAAATGTTACATGCTTTCAAAGTTACTAAATGCACAAAATCTTGGCACCCTTGAAAAGGAATGCAGATTGCTAAAGGTTAAAAAAAATATATTTGAAACATATATTTGAATAAAAGGTACATAAAAGATTGTATGTCACTCAAAAACCCAGTGAATTAAACTCAGAATATCCCCTCAATCATAAAATTTAATTCCTTATGCTATAAAAAGGCGATTGCAAAATGACAATCTCATGGCCACTTTTTGATAAGCAGGAAGTTTGACTCTCTAACAAAAAATAATGATGATAACTGAGAAATGCATTCTGCTCTATTTCTTTCCAGGATTTTTTTGTGGAAAAGCTGGAAAAATATCTGGACCTTGCAAGAGAAATGAAAATGATTGTGGAACATAAAAGTAACAGTTGTATCCATCATTGTTGGTGTGCGTGGAACAGTGTTGCCAACTCAGAAAATATTTTTGCACTAGTTTGACTGCCAAAAAGTGCTAAAAAAGTGCTAAATTTTTTTAAATTGCAAAAAAAGGCCAAAAACCACCAAAAAGACACTAAAAATGGTCAAAAATAGCCAAAATGTTATAGGCGAAAACGTGCTAATTTAGCGCTTTTTGCAATGCCAAAACATGAAACACGCTAAATTGGCAACGCTGGCGTGGAACAGTCCTGAAGAGCCTTGCAAAGAGGATGGGAAAATTGGACATCCGAGGAAGAATCAAAACCATCTAGATGTCAGCATTACTAAAATCAACTATAATACTGAGGAGAGTGCTGTAGTATTGGGGAGACTTGATCTTCTGTGAAAACCATCAACTACTGGTATGAAAACTCAATGAGTACAAAATAACATATATAATATGAGCCATGTCTGTAACACTTATTGCATAGGTAGCAAACATCAGCCCCTTTCCCTTCCTATATTCTTATTAAACTACATAACTTTCTTTTCTCCCCGCTACCTTCCTACCATGTCTGTCACAATTATGGTATCAATAGCAGCCATCAGCCAAGACTGTTGTTATACTATTAATAACAGTGATCATAATAGTGATAGAATTATGTTTAATGATAGTAATATATGATTAATATGAAAATTAAAATACCAATGCACACAATAATGATTTGCTTTTGCAAAGATATAATGATACTAATATTTCTGTTAACAATAAGAATAAACATTTTCTTTCTTTTGTTTAATGATAAAGAGTTTGGGAAAAGGTGGATAGGGAGAGGGACGTTCTCAGATCAAAACTTGTAAATCTATTAAATATAAAGGTTTCTATTATCATTTTTCATCTAAAACTGCTAAAAGGAAATAGAGGATGCTTGAACAACTAATGTGATCAAAGATTTGTCTAGTATTGTTGAGAACAAGATAAAAAAAGAGGAATTATTGGATTGGCTGTTAGAAAAGGGAAAAATGATAGACAAGAGGAAAATAAGCAAACAACCCTCAAATATATTTTGAAGACATCTGAGAATTTTTCTTTTTAGCTGCTTCTTTGTTGTTTAAGTGGCAGTTTCATTCTTCATAAACTGGTGTTTAAAAAAGTCTCACACAAATAACAGTAAATAAATCTATAAGTCTGCAAATTCTTTTTTATGAGAAAAAATAAGTTCTAAAGATTTTAAAATATGAAGTGGAAAATCTAAGCAGAGACAAATAGAATAGAAGAAATATTTTAACTCATCCAAAATTTAAAATTTCATTAAAGACATAAAAATGAAAATCTACTTCAACACGAATAAAATTCTCTGAGAAGATAATTCAATTTTATGTAATACATCATTTGGAATTTGTTTGAGGACTAAATTTTGATTGGTTTAAATTGAGGATATGGTTTACAAATTTGTGACGGATGCAAATTTTGAGAGATAACATAACATTAAGAGGGATTATACTTTACAGAGTTGGTTTTGAATTTGGGAACAAGGTAAAATATTGCACTGAAAAAATAAGTTTAGGATATGAGTAACCTAATAAGATGTAGAGATAAATTTAGGTTTGAGGCCCCCAACTTCAGAATAAAAGACAAACTCAGAAAAGAAGCAAACAAAGAGTGACTTTAGACTGAGACGGAAACTAAATTTTAGGTAGGGCAACAAATTTAAAGAGTACTACTGTATTTGATATCATAAAAGACCCTCTCCCCTTATTTCAGCAGGGATTATTAAGTGGAAGAAAAACACATTTCCCTGAATTCCTCAAATTATCACACAGTTTTTTTTTTAAACCTCCTCTCAAGTTCTGGCCAATGTGGGGCTGGACAACAAAGGTTACATTTTCCTTCTGAGCCATTTTTTGCATGAAAAAAGGTGTGAGTCTTATATGCTGTCAAACACAGTCATTTTTGGATATAGAAATTCAGATGAATTTTAATACAAGAAAAGGAGTGGGTCTTATACAGAAATAAAATATCATTGTAGTTTTCAGTGTATAAGATGCACTTTTCAACAGATAACAAATTCAAGAAAAGAAAGGTTCAGTATTCTTACATACCAGAAGCCATAAATGTCTAGTATCTTGCAGGAATGAGCAATGGTTTTTAATCAGTAGTTTCTTCTTATTTTTAAAGTGGAACAAAGATGAAAAAAAAAGTACTCTCTCTATTATTATAATGTACCATTCAAAAACTAGGTGTAAAAACCATTACAAGTACATATAAATTTGTATTTTTTCTTTTAAAAAAAACTCTAAATATAGGAGTATATCTTAGAAAAAGGTGGGTCATATATTTTTTTAAATTCAAGATTGGTTGGAAAAAATTTATTTTTTGGACTGCAAGAATGAAAGATATGAAGTTAATTACATTAGAGCAGAATTTGCCTGTTGCTCTAGAGCTCACTTGCATATAAATCAATCGGGAAAATAATTTAAAGGAAAAACACCTTTTCAACAATTTGTTTTATCACATGGCGATAAAGATGTTCACAAAATTATATGCATCATATGAAACAATATTAAGAAAATTCAGTTTTGAGTTGGAAAATATTTGTTTGCATATGAGAGTTTGGGGTTTGATAGGAATTATTAAAAATTATTTACATCCTGTAGACATTGAATAATTTAATAAAAATGTGCACACACACATGCATATACACATATACATACCCCCCCCCCAGGTCAACCAATATCCACTGCTATCCCCTTTTCCCCCACCACCGCCGATAAAATCTGCCGGCATCTTATCACTCAAGAATATTCTCGCCCATCACACATCAGGCACAAAATCTCAAAACACACACAAGACAAAAAGGTACACCACCGAAGGCCCCGCCCACCACACACCAGAAGTTTTGACTGCAGACCACTTCTCCCCCACCTTTTCTATAAGGCCTACCCGCTCATTCAAAACAGAATCTCGACGCAGGAGGACCATACTGTTTCTCCAGATACCTTTGATAACGCCCAGATTTTCTTTCTGAAACATGTTAGGTAATAAATAATGTTTTGCAAATTATTTGAGGCACCACATTGTCTTTTCCTATTATCATAATGTCTGATATTATATATATATATGAATATAGGCTATGTATATGGAATCCTCATGACAAATTTGTTTCACACTTCTTTGTGAATCTTCAGGTGAGCAACAAAAAAAAAGAGAATTATATGTGATCTTACCCTGATTTTTCTGTTAGTTTCCTAAATTAAATAATAATATTTTATTATTATTACGATAAGAACATATTTTATACATATGTGTGTGTATATGTGTGTATACACACAAACACTCAAAGGGGATGTTTCCACAAAAATGTATGCATACATTGTCATGTAAAATAATTTTCTGTCCGTCATACAAAACTACGGCTTCAAATTATTTCGGTTACTTCTTTTAATGTTGTAAATTTAGATATTTTATATCTAAATTTATATCTATAATTTTAGATAAAAGATCTATAATATGTAGTTTGTTATTTATTGTTATTAGATTTCTCAAGAACCGCTGATCCAAACAACTTCAAACTCAACACTGCAATGTCTGGTATGCTGACTAATATATATGGCAAATATCAACTTCATACAATGGCCAGTTGTTAAGTTATCTTGGTGCATAGACACACACACCCACAGAGATTTCTTCAATTATAGTTAGATTAACTTATTTACAATTAAACTGAACAAAATTTTAAGCAAGTAAGTATTTCAAGACCCCAAAATACAGGAAAGCACACTCACATGTTTATATTTTCCTTTTACATGAAACAGATATTTGCATGAATACAGTATTCAAAATACAGGAGGATTTAGATTCATATAAGAGATGAATTTAAGTGTTTATTATGAGACTATGATGTTTTTCAGTTCATCTATCAAAGTTTTCAAGCTTAGATGTTATCGAAATAGAAATCATCACGTGACCAATGTCTTTTGGCAGCATGTTGGAGGTGATCAATTAAAACATTGGAAAAAGGTATGCTCAATATATAAGATACTTCTCTCACCTTTTGTTGGGCAGTGACCACTAAAAACGTCCAAATTTTCAACAAAAAAAAACAAGCGTGAATACTGCCGGACGCAATCTAAGGGACAGATTTAGCATAAATTTACATTGCAAATTGAACCCCCACACTAAAAACCTATTTTTAAAAAAACACAAAACATTATTTCTAGACATAAGAAGTAAATATTTAAATTTCTCAGCTCTTTAGCTTGATTGGTGTATGTGTGATACATAGATAGCCAGACAAACTTAAAAACTCAAGAAACCTATGTTGACAGTTTTGGTTGGTGGTTTCTAACAACTTATCTATGTCAGTATTACAAACTGAACCTTTTTTTTAATGATTTGTTGAATATTTCTGAGGTATTGATGCATCTTCCTTTGCACATACATATAGATGGAATGTAAACTTATACTCTCGAGCAAAACTTATTATTTCTTTCTGACATATGCACAGAATTGGCAAGACAGAGTATTAACACTACTTTTGATCTTCAGAGAGCTTATTTTATTTGTTTGTTTTCGTACAATGAAAGAAGGAAAGAGAAGAAAATGTAAAAGATCTGCCTGAATAAAAGGAGTCAAAGTAAGCGTGCACTGCTTCGCGGAGTGTGTGTTTCACGACAATTAAGTCTGCCGATATTTCTCCAAGCTTTTGCCTTAAGATGGATAGAATCATTCAATTGGCTAAGCATCAATAATGGTGGGAAATGGAATCGTAGACAACAGAAGAGATAGCCAAAGTGGACTGGGAATTGCAAAGAAGTGTCGGGTAAAAGGAACACCTGGGACAACAAGGAAAAAGGTGCCTAGAAAACGGTCACAAGATCTAATCCTGCCATGCTTCAAGTGTTGCCAAAGACATGGTCAGGGAACCATACTGACCACGTCTGATATTCCACCAATATAGAAGAGTATCATTATTATATACAATTTACAATGGATAGGTCTTTGTTTGGCCATGTTTGGTTTGTAATCTCAAGGTACATGGTGCAAATGCTTAAGAGCTCTTAAATAGATAAACTATATAAGTACACAGATAGGTGGTGTGTCAGAAAAACCTACGATGGTTTTATTGGATCCATAAGTGCTTCAACTGTCTGCCTGCTTATCCGTTGACTATATCTGTATCTCTTGAGAATATCGCATATACACTTATCTGGGCGGACTCTCAACTTACAACCAGTATATATCTACTCAGAGAGCAATAGTGAGTGTGACAAGAATGAATGGCAGAGGATTATTTGCTCAAGATTTCTTTTGATGGCCAGAAATTGGTTCCAGTATTACCAGAACAAGAGAATTTGGTTTCCTGTCCATTTTCTGTATTGATTCAGTGAACTGAGATAGATTTGAACAGGATGAGTTAGATAAAAAGATATTAATAGATTAGATAGATGTAGAGATAGATAACAGACACGATAGATATTAGCAGACTAGAGAGACAGATATGAACAGTGAGAGATATAAACAGACTAGATGGATGGATAGATAACAGACACGATAGATATTAGCAGACTAGAGAGACAGATACGAACAGTGAGAGATATAAACAGACTAGAGAAAAAGATATAGATTGATAGATAGAGAATAATAGATATAGATTAATAGATATAGATTGATAGATAGAGAATAATAGATATGAATAGACTAGATAGAGAATAATAGATATGAATAGACTGAATATTGAGATATGAATAGGCAAGGATAGATATGAGGAAATTCAGTGAGGTTAGTATATACTAACAGGTTTAGATATATAGATAAGATAGAGAAAAAGTTATCCTGTATCTTACATACAAAGATAAAATGCTTAAATATACTAAAAGCTTTCTCTCCTGAATATTCCTTGCTGAAATTAGGGCACATCTTATATATCCATTCCTCTCTCTGAATTTCTGAGATTAGACGTTATTATTATACTATTAGCTGAGACTAGCATCCTCATCTTATTGTTATAGTTCTTTCCTACAGAACAAAGGGAAAAGTTGTGTGGTCCCTAAAAGGAACTACGGTCCTTCCTACAGAGCTAGTAGTATTGCTTTATTTTTGCATCCCGGGTGTATGGTCATTGCTACAGAGCTATTAATACTGCATATACCAGCATATAAGTCGGCTATTTAAGCATAAGGAATTTTCCCTAATGGATCATATTAGTCTGTTCAGATCCTATGAACTTGAGAATCTGCTTGGCAGTGCCGCCTTATTTTGGAGAGTTGACTGATCTGGTGAATATTGGACTAAACTCGAATTAAACCTTAGTTTTGGGGTTGACTTATATGTATGGTAGCTACTTATTGGCAGTTTCTGCTACTAACGTAGTTGAATGCATGTGGAAAAACTGAAAAAAAAAACTTCAAGACTATGTTGGGAGTACATTCTACTATGTTAATGTAGATGAATTAATGTGGCAGCAGCAGCAACATAGTTGTAAACACAGTGCTGCTTTTGACCATATATTATTGTGTATTTCTCAATGGTATGTTACGCCTTGAATTGCATTAAAATAAATTAATAATTACCACTTGGAATTCATTTTCATTGTAGCGTCTCAAATTGTTTTAAAATAAATTGATAATTACTGCTTGGAATTTGGAACCAGTCATTGGAGTATGGGATGCAAAAATAAAGCAATACTACAGGCTCTGTTGAAGGGACCTCACATCATTTTAGCGAGCTTACTACTTAACTTGTACCAGATGAACTCTTAAATTCATAAAAAAAAAAAATTTAATTTAAATTCCAAGGGAAATAACTACTGATTAAAGTTACATCCCTTTGACCTTTAGGTAAATTTTTACAAAAATTCAATTTACAAAAGAGTTCCATTTTTAAAAATTCTATTCATTGAAGAGTTCCACTGTGGTTAGTGGCAGTTTCAAGGGGTTTATGAATTTAAGAGTTACAAAACAAACCAGAGTTTAATGGTTAGCAAGTTCATTTGGTAGACCAATACACCAGTGGATTGAACTTAATCCTAGTCAGGTACCCCACAACTGTGGCTTTGTGCCAGACTAAGCTAAGCTTAGTACATAACTAACCAGACTGAGATTAGCAGGTTCCTATTAATAAGTACACATGCTGAAAAATATATCTATAGCTATAGAGAGAAATAAATCTAGATAGATGTGTGTGCAAGTGTATGTGTGAATATGTTTGTGTGACTATGAAAAAAAAGTAACTGGCAGTGGAAAAAAGCATATTAGAAATGAATTAAGATTAAGTCAGGTAAACCAATTCCAAGTATACCCTATTTACTCGAGTACAATGCGATCTTGAATATAATGTGACTCCCACTTGTTGTAGCTAAAAATCAGTAATTTATCTATGTATATTATCATTATTTTAAAACTTGAATATAATGCTACTCCAAATTTTAAACAATGTTTTATATTAAATGTCTCGCATTGTACACAAGTTAATATGGTGCTTCTGACTGTGAACACTTGACATCTTCAAAAATGTTCGGAAAAACTTTGGTGGGATGAATGACTTGCCTTAAAATGTTCAGTTACAAGGATTCTTTCTTTCATATGTATGTGTATATATATATACACACACACACACATACATACATACATACAGCAATACCTCAAATAGTGTGGATTTTGATGTAGTACGGTTATGGTATTGCTGTACAAACAACTGAAACTAAGTATGAACTGAAAAAAAAACCCATTAAATTATGATATGGTTTTGAACACTGCATACATTTTTTAATCAATTAACTGCCCTTATCAAGGTATTGCTGTATGTTATATATATATGTGTGTGTGTGTGTAATTAGGCAGCAATCCTTCATTAACATGTTTTGTTAATAACCACAGACAAGCAATGTCTTTATTAAATTTCTTACTTAACTTTCAGTTTATATATTTTACAATATGTTACCAATCTTGTATGTTTATCATGTTTAATTGTAATTGGGATGTTTACCTATGAAATATATTGGATGGTTGTTTTATCATTAT
>VCCN01004387.1:1900008-1913875 GCA_006491835.1 Architeuthis dux
AGAGAGGGGGAGAGGAAGAAAGAAGGAGAAAAAGTCACCAAAAGAGAGAAAAGAGGTTCAAACTTTTCCCCAATATTGTGACAGGCACTCAACCGCTCACAGCATCTCTCCTATCAACTGTGCCCATAAGCCTCTACATGTGTACGCCTATATTCAACTAATGGGTGTTAATATCTTGACATACCTTGACATTCCCCAGTTTCCATCCAAGCAAAAGTAAATTCTTATTAGTTCTCCAAGACCTTTCAGAATCAATCATATCACACAGTGGTAGCCAAGTGGTCAGAACATCAAGCAAAAGGCTAAAATATCACTGGTTCAAAACCCACACTTGGAGTTTGTTCATCACAACTCTATAAAGGTTTTTATGCTAGAAGGTTCTTAAATCCATGAAGTAGATGTTTCATTGATTTTATAAATGTACAGATTGATTGACTAAAATGGCACACAGTGTTTACTCAAAGCTCTTAGGCTCAGATTGGAAGCAAACAGTATGTTACCTACATGATTAATTAAAGAACCTATGAATTTATTAATATAAGCTAAGATACCAACTTTTGTTTGGACAATCTGAACTCTTCTTCCTATCTTCGATGTAGAGACAACGTTTTGACTGATTCATTCTACAGCCCTCTTCATTTGTATCAAATGTAATATCCGGAAGGAAAGAGGGTCAAACTAATGTATAAGTCAGGTTAGTACAGATTTCAACACTATGTGGCTTTCTTTACTTTACTCCAATGTGTATAGATTTGGGTAATTGCCTGAATGTTTGGTTGACGGTATGGGTAAGTATCTATATCTAGCCCTGCAAAAAAAAAAATTGGATTGTTGTTATATTAATGACCATAATTTTCTTCTCTGCTCAGCAGAGACACAAGATGGGATTCTTTGTTTGACAAAGAAAATGAGATATGCATTGCTGAAACATAATATTTACAATGTGTTGTAGTTAATGTTTAAATTTTCTGTTTGAATGAGAAATCTGTTGTAAAACACAACAGAGATTTCTCATTATTTCTGCCATTATCTTTAAAGTCATTTTTGATGATTTTAAAAATATTTTTGGTTCTTTCTTATATCAGTGTTCAGAGCTGGTCCTAGGTACCAGTAACATGGGCAGTTGCCCAGGGCACCAAGTGCTAGGGGGTGCCTGTGTCTGAGACAGTAGGACATTCCAAATACAAATGGAAAAATAGAAAAGTGAATAAATTAAACAAATTAAAAACAGTCAAAATAAGAAAATCTCTTGATTTGAAATCAGATTTTTCAGGAATATCTGACTGTTATATACTTTCTGTTGTGGTGAAACTAAGAGAAACAATTGGCAGAGGAAATCCTCATGACCAATGACAAGCTCAGTGAGGCTTTAAAGGGTGCCAAAGTTCAGCTTGCCTGGGGCAAGATCCCTATGGCTGGCACTGTCAGTGTCAGTTCTTATGGATTTTCAACAACTTTTTAAGTTAAGAAATCATTTTTGGAAATTTTGTTAGTAAAACTGGTGGAAAAAAAATTTACAAATTTTTATTCACAAATTAAATTATTCACTGAAAACTTTTTCTTAAAGATTTATTGTGAAGCATAAAATATTTAATTTTCCCAACTCTTTCAAATTTAAGCTTAAAATCAACGTTTAAACTGCTAATCAATTTTGAAACGTAGATGAATTGAAATGTAGATAAATTGAAATTTGCATAACTTCTCATATAATTAATAAGGATTGTTAATTAAAAAACTGTTAGGATAAAAAAAGGGTTAAATCTTCAGAGAGAAGACAACATTTTCTTTTGCTGCCATGTCCATCAATAAGCTCAGCTATAACATTTTAAAAAATAGAAAATAGAAAAGGATCTTTTATTGTAATATATAGCAGACGATAAAAGTGTGATGTCTGGTGAATGTATGAATGAAAGTGGTTTAAAGGGCAAGAAAGATGGAACAATGAAATGATTAAAAAGGAACATTGCAGACACAATAATGGGTTAACACAGATAGTAAGGATGATGTAAAGAAAGTTAAAAACAAAAATAAAACCCTGAAAATAAAAATAAGAAAGAAATATAAAGAAAAATAAAAGACTCCTCCCAAAACGTAAAAAGTCGAAAAAAAAAAGAAGAAAAAAAAGCCACAACACAGGCAACACGCCCATCCACACTTCATCAGGCCCAACAGACAAATCTAAAAAATAATTTGCCTGTCTCTGACAAAAAAAAGGAAAGAAAAGAAGAAATAACACAAAAGAGAAAAAATGAAAATGAAAAAAAATAAATAAATAAAAATACAATTAAAAAAACAAACTCTCTCGTTCCGATCATCATATAGGGAAAAAAAAGGCAAAAATTGCGAAAATCAGCGAAGAGAGTAAAAAAACTGGGAAGAAAAAAAACTGGGTGTGTTTTTATTCGGCAAGTGGCAACAATTTGCAGTGTTTAACAGATCATTTAGAGATAAACATCTGGTCACAAGTTTTGCTGGGGGTCACACTGAATTCACCTGGGTATACACACGAGGTGAGGCATCCAAGACTTCGGTTCCTCAGCCCTCGAGCCTGCCGGCCGATATTTTTACCCTGTTGCGTATTTTCCATTGTCAAAGAAGTGAGTTGCTTGCAGATGGGTTGATCAAATGATTTGTCCACATCTAACAACTGTATCTATGGAAATGACGATGCGAAAGGGTTGCGTGGTTGTTGCGCGGGTGGAGTGAAACCGATGTCAATGAAGAAGAACAGAGAATAAACAAAACAAGAACGAACGAGAAATCAAGATAGGGCAAGGGAGTCAAAGAAGGAAAAAGGAATGAAAAAGAAATCAGATAAAAAGAAAAAAGGGGAAACTAGAAAGCATTCAGAGAGCGCATACCTCTGCCAATGCCATTGTCACTAAAAACTGAATGAAGATCAGTTCATATACATAGCTATGATGCAGGAAAGGTAACTGTAAACATTTCTGGATCTGCCCTAAAATTTAAAAAAACATCTTCCTTAGCCCATTGAAATTTTTTAGAAACAAGAAAACATTTTTCTAATCAGGTTTTCTGATATGTCTCTTCCTCTAAAAATGAATAAAACATAGCTGAAGTTGGATGATTAAGGAAAAAGAAACATGAAAAATAAAATAAAAATATGATTTGCTCAGGAAAGATGGCAGAAAATTAAGAAACAATAAAAATGTGTGTATACATACACACCTGTATACGTGTTTGTGTGTCTTGTGGAGTGGAAAAATGTGAGAGAAAGAAAGAGAGCTAAATGTGGAGGCTTAGTAAAACAACTATCTGTACATATTTCCTGTAAATATATTTAACTCAATAGATTATAATAGCATTAAAATTACAATCAAGAAGCCATACAACACAAATCATAATGCTTCTACGTTCCACCATGATAAACTAAGCTATATCTAGCAAGAAAATTGAATATCCTTTTCTGTTTGAAGGAAAAATGTTGTAGATATTGCAGAGAATGGCCAATAGTCTCTTAAGAGATATTGTGTGGACAGACATAAGTGATAAATGTATGAAAATATTTCTGAATCAATAGAAAACTAGCATTTCAAGGGAAATTATGAATCACTGCCACCCATATATGGTGATCAATTAAAAAGTTGGAAAAAGGAGTGATCAATGAATAGGTTACTTCTCTCACCTTTTGTTGGGCTGTGATCACTAAAAAAGGTCTGAATTTAAAAAAAAAAAAAAACGGGCACAAACTAGTGACCAATTTAGTATTTGGGGTGGGGTGAATTTTCAAAAATCAAAAAAAACATTTTCCATACTGATTGAGGGGGAATGTGTGTACAAAATCTCATGTTTCTACTGTGAACGGTTAGTGCTGGGCACAGTCCGGATACATATAAATGTCAGAACACACGAATATCCTAAACCCAGCAATAAACCAGTGTTGTGGGGGAGCAGTGATTAATTACTGGAACTGGAAATTCTTCCTTCCCCCATTACCCAGCCTTCTTGAAATTTTCATTGAAATTCATTGAGAAGTTTTGGAGATATTGTGTGAACTGGGAAACAGAAAATAAACAACAGGAAGAAAGAATGAAGGAAAAAAAGAATGAAGGAAGAAAAGGTAAAGAAACAAAGATGGTGAGGAAAGAAGTAAAGTAGACTAGCATTCCAAGGGAAATTATGAATCATCACCACCCATATATGCTGTGTTGGGGGTGATCAATGAATAAGTTACTTCTCTCACCTTTTGTTGAGCTGTGGTCACTAAAAAAAGGCTGGATTTTCAAAAAAAAAAAAGTGGGCACAAACTAATGACCAATTTAGCATAAAATTACATTGCATATTGAACCCCCTCTAAAAACCTACCTATGAAGGAATGGGAGAACGGTTACAGGTGAAGGAATGGGAGAACGGGTACAGGTGAAGGAATGGGAGAACAGGTACAGGTGAAGGAATGGGCGAACAGGTACAAGTGAAGGAATGGGAGAACAGGTACAGGTGAAGGAATGGGAGAACAGGTACAAGTGAAGGAATGAGAGAATACATACAGGTGTAAGAAAGAGATGATTTTTGGTGGGAGTAAAAGAACAGATATATCAAGGAAAGAAAGAATATGTTGGAAGACTAAAAAAAAGAATGTGTGACAGAGTAAATAGAGCTGGGGAGAGAAAGAACTTTGGTACATGTGTTAAAGAGAGAAATGTTTTGCTGCATGTGGAGAAATGTCGAGAAAGAGATTGAGAAAAAGAGAAATAGTGAGAGTATGTGGGAAGGTATACAAGTGGACAGTACGAGGTGAGAATGACTGACGAAGGACAACAGATTTGCACACAGGCCAGCAATGTGGCATTTTTTTTTCCAGATTTTTTATCGATTTTTTTATCAATTTTTTCTAGAAAGACAAAAAAAACCATTTTGTTGTCATTGTTAGTGTTGATTGATCAAAAGGTTGGAAGGGGAAAAGCTGGGAGCCATGGAACAGGATCTTTTGATAGGAATGGCTGATAAGTGAGTTGCTTTTGGCTTTCAGCAGACCAGCATCTTTGAAGTAGGAAAAATGCATTATGTTGTTTCGAGGAGAGGAGAAACAGAGCAAGGGATAAGAGAACTGAAGAACGAACAACTTGGGTAGAAAAAAGAACAATGGGCGTTAAGGAAAAACATAAGAGAACAAGGGTAGAGGTAAGGAAAAGATGTAAAAGAACCAGTGTGGAGAAAAAAAAACAAGAACCATAAGTTCAACAATGCATCTACCATCTGTGGCAGGAAGAGGAGGCAGACAAAGATGAGGGTGGTTCACCCAAAGGTCTAGACAAAGTTTCATATCAATCCAACATGATATATGGTTGAGAAAATTGATTATTACACATATTAGGGATATTGTATGCATCTAATAGAGAAAAACTTGGGTGGGTGAAAAAAAGGAAGAGAACTTAAAGGAACTGGGGTGTAAAAAACAAGTAGTAGAGGCACTGGAGTAGGGAAAAAAGATGAGAAACTGGAGTAGAGAACAAAAGAAACTAGGGTAGGAAAATAATTAGTGTTAAGGAAAGAAATAAAAGAGGAACTGGGGTAGGGAAAAAAAGAAAATTCAAGTTTGAGAAAGAGATGAAAGAAAAAAATGTTGATAAGTATGAAAAAACAGAAGATAAAGAAAAAAGGAATGAAATTATTGAAGAACAAAAAAAATCAGAACCGAAGGAAGTTTAAATGATACAAAGAAGAATTCTGTGAAAACAATGAAGAAATAGTTCAGGATGAATAAAGAATATTGAAGAAAAAGTCAATGTATTTGGGGATCTGCAAAAAGTACCCAACTTGATGTTCAGAGCAACTGGGTATAATATATTTTACAAGTAGATTACTGACCACAATGGGAAAATACCTTGGCTCTAACTTTCAACAAATGTTTTTCCTTTTCTTAGAGAGAGTTTATAGTAAGAAGCCTCATATAAATACCTTCCTCATTTTTTACCATCCTTTTTTCTTTTTAAACTTCCTTCTATCCATAATTTTTCTTTCTTTCTTTTGTCTTTGTCATATTTATCTATCTTCTCTCTTTTTATCTACTACTAGTAAAATATCCTTTGCTTTGCTAAAATGGTTGAACCTAGGGGTGGAAATCTAAAGCACTGTAGTACCTGAAAAAACTCATGGGAGTGTAAGAGACAACAAAGCCATATTTAATAGAATAACCCCCAACCCTCTGAGTCTCTAGTCATTATCTTTAAAGTGAATTGGGAGAAAAATGAAATTGACACATCAGCAACAGTAGTAGTAGTTATATTACCAGCAGTCAGCAAACACATATACACACAGCAGAACTTGCTTAGTACCAGCCAATTTTGTGTTTGTATTACCACCTTCCTCTCTTTCTGTTTGTTATGTCACAGACAAACTGACATGTTGCAAATTATAATATAGATTTAAAAAAAAAAAAATATTACAAAATTACCAAATAATATATAATCAAATATTAATCAAATATTACCAAATATTACCAAATATTAATTATATCCATCATATTACGATCAAATATTACCAAATATTAATCAAATATTACCAAATATTAATCAAATATTAATTAATTATATTACAATCAAATATTAATCAAATATAACCAAAAAAAAAAAATATATTACATGACTATATTTTTAAAAAGCAACTGTACTTAATGAATAAATGTTTCAAACCAATTGAATGAGTTCAAAAATATGAAATAGTAAATAAATGAACAACACAATGTTCACCTTTCTTCCTCCTAACCCTGACCATTCCTCAGCATATCCGAGAGCAAATGGTAAAAGATTCTCTTTGGATTCTTCTGGAAGCTTTGTAAGGAAAAGATTTTTTTTCTCATTCCCAAAGGATTGTTGAAGAAATAATAATCACTTAGGTGTATTTGCATTTTAATGCTGACTGCATTTGAATCCAGTATACATACATGTGCATCCGCAACCACTTTGTCCGGGGGAGGGGGCGGGGGCAAAAAGATATATTCAGAATATATCTTAGCAGCAACCCTGTTACCAGTGATACATAGCCAGCCAGACCAACTTAAAAACTGAAGAAACCTATGTTACCAGTTTTGTAGACAGTTTTGGTTGACGGTTCCTCATATACAAAAAGAATGAGATGTTCAAAGATGAAAAGAAACAGGAGTGATATCAATAGACAAGAAATAAAAAGAATAATTACTTTAAAAATAGTTGTAGAGAAAGGAAGAAATTGTCAAATAGGCAAAAGAAAAGATAAAAACAACGGAAAGTCTAATAAATTAAAAAACAAAACAGTAAAGAAGGAAAAAAAAGAAATAAATGCGCAAATAAGAGTGAAAAAGCAACCAATCAAAACAGAATAAATAAACCAAGATGGACGCCCTGAAATCATTTTCCTATCCATTTTCTTTTTGTTACTTGTTCTCTGATTTTCCCACCTTTATTGCTCATCTATTCAGTTATCAAATAGAAGCAACGGCTCATTGTTTTTGTTAATCAGCGTTCGTCGCCGTGTTTTGTGTAGATGTGCAGCCAGGCTTGCTGCCTTTAAGACATTTGGATAAGGTTCTTTGCAGCTTCAGACCAATTGCTGCACATTTCAAATTATGTTCTAGTGTTTGTGAGGTTGGCCATGTTGTTGCTTTCATTGTTGTTCCTTTTGCAATGGTGTGTTTTTATCAGTTTCAATGTCAGCAGAATTTAAGGTGCACTTAACGAAAAACATGGGGGAAAAAAAGAAAAGGCAATAACAGCAATACAATGATAATAATGATCATAACAACTAAAGATAATGGTGTGCAGTGGTGGTAGAGAAGATAATAATGATGATAATATGAGACAAAAAAAAAAAGAGAGTAGGCTAAAAATAATGAATGATGAGGATAATTATAATAGATGAAACCAACAAATAAACAAAAGATTTACAAAGATGAGGATATTTATAGCAGTAGATTGGTAGTAGTAATAATGGGAAGAAGATAAATGAGGAAAATAATAGAAAATGATCAAAAGTAATAATAAAAATGACAAAAGAAACTGTCTTGTGACCAATGACTTTTGACTGCATGCTGTGTTGTGGGTGATCAATTAAAAAAAACAAGTGTGGATGCTGCTGGACACGAACTAAGGGATCATTTTAGCATAAACTTACATTGTAAATTGCCCCCCTCTATGGGGGGGGGGGTTCAAACCTAGCGCCACGACAAGTATTATAGTTATTCAAACTGGTATACTCATCTTTCTAGTTATTCAGACTAGCAATAATATAAAAAATAATGATAATATTAAACTAAGTCTTAGTAATATTAATATCATTCCAAGGGAAATTATGAATCACTGCCACCCATATATGCAGTGTTGGGGGTGATCAATTAAAAAGTTGGTAAAAGGGGGTGATCAATGATTAAATTACTTCTCTTGCCATTTGTTGGGCTGTGATCTCTAAAAATGGTCTGAATTTTCAAAAAACAAGCGGGCACAAACTAGTGACCAATTTAGCATAAACTTACATTCCATATTGAACCCCCACTAAAAACCTATTGGGGTTAAAAAAGAAAAGATTAAAAACATATTCTGGAGGGGAATTTTCAACAAAAAAAAAAAGAAGTTTCTACTATGAAGATTAGTGCAGGACAAAGTCCTGATACATAGATACATACAAATGTCAGAACACATGAATAACCTAAACCCAGCAACAGTTTTACAACTAGTGTTGTGGGTAGCTGTGATTAATAACATGGGTAGTGGGTTTAGTGTTGTGGTAGCAGGGAATGCTGTTTATCGGCTGTTTCCTTTTCCATTGTGAACTGTATTGAAGGTCATATTGAGTTCACATGGTCCAGCAGTACTTGTACATCTTCCTGATGAGGCCAGAGGATGAAGGTGTCATTCATGTTTCTCAGTTAGATGGTTGGCTTCAACGGTGTCGTTCTTAAAGCCATTTCCTCAAAGTATTCCATGTATATAATTGCCATCACTGGAAATATTGACAGACAGACAGAATTTCTGTCCAACTTTGTTGGCTGAGGTAATTAACTTGAATGTATAATAAAATTTTCATATGAAATTTTATAAAAAAATGCATTAGTGAATTTTTGGCAATTACTGTTATGAACACAGGGACAAAAAAAATGCTATTTATTTTAGATTAAATGCAAGTTAAAGTAGTTATCATAAAATAATTATATTTCTATGCTTACTAACCTCATCTGATCATAAGTTCACACTAATGAAAAATATTAATCAGATTTCAGCCAACCTATTTGACACTTGTTTCAAATGAAACAGAATTTACACAAAATAATGAGAAAAAAATCCAAATCAGAAAAACAAACAGTTCTCATTTGAGATGATTGAAAGAGAAATGAATTATAGATAAACTTAATATTGTATATAACTTGATAGCTTTTTTTCCCCACTCTGTCTTACCTACCCTGCCCACTGATAAGAGTGAAAATTGTCAATGAAGGCATTGATTTTATAATGAACCGATGCGATATGTTTACAGTTATTCTGCCGGTAATTGAACTATGAATAAAGGAAAACAAAATGAACTACGAATAAAATAAAATAAAAAGAACAAAAAATGAACAAAGTAGACAATATACAAATAAATGGATGAAAAAGATAAACACTTGTAAGTTCTGAATTGACTTATCGGACTTAATGTTAGCTCTGCAGGAATATCTCTCCAATCAATTTTTTGATAGAGCCAGGGAAATTGAACCAGCGGGGAAAGAAAAAAAATGGCCTACTTAATTTATTATTTTCATTTTTTTCCCTTTAAATATTTAGAATTCATCAAGGGAGATATAATGAAAATATTATTATCTGTGACCTAAAAACATTTACCTGGCTTTGGAATATAAAAGGCAAAATTTCATATCCATCAAAAAGACCCTTATCACTATGGCATCTAAAACTGGTCATGTCTCGAAGATATGCTCATCAGCCAAGTACCAACTCCAAATTTGCTAGAATAAAATACTAATTACAGAATTCCTAATTGTATTCTATCAAGAAATAAATAATATTCTGAGTAAAAAAATTAACCAATGTGTTAGATTATTGATAACTGAGGAAAAAAAATTCAACATAAAGAAAATATTGCTATAATCTATTTGCTAATATATCATTTGAAAAAGTTATAATTATGAAAATTAAAAGTTATAATTCATGAAAAGAAAAAAAAATGTTTAAATATAAATATTTGTTGTGTAAAATAAATGCTTTTTCTATCATTAAGCTACAGACTTATTGATCTATCTACATATATTGACAAAATGATGCAGTGACCGAACAGTAACATGTCAGACTTTGGAACAAGTTTAGAAACGATTTAAAATCCTACATAAATCTCTAAAACAGGGGTCTCCAAAGTAGTTGATATTGACTCTTTGGGATCAATGGGAGTATCCAGGGGGTCGATAAATGCCTGGGGTTCAAAGGGGGCTCAATAAATGCAGGGTGGGGGAGATCTATTGAATTTTTGGGGTTAAAAGCTGACATTCATATAAGAAATAAAAATACTTAAAATCCAAATTGCTGTTACACATTTCTGATTTATATATAATCAGTTTTTTTAGTCAATTTGTTTTATATTTTATTTACGAAAACATATTTGTTGGTAATGCTTTACATGTCCTGACAATAGGGACAGTCAAAAGAACCCACACACACACACACTCACAAGTAAATATACTATAGTTTTTTCTCTCCATCAATTACCTTGTTAACTACCGGGTTTTCCTTTTCTTTGTGTATTTACCAAAAAATATCTGTGCTGCCAGGCATCTGAGATAACCTTTTGCTTCTCACTTAGCCTCTCTGCTGCTACTTATAACCAAAGTGCTAGATTTATGTCACAAGCTTTATGTGATATACATGCACAGAGGTATTCTTAAAATTAAAAAAACACCTTTCCCAACAATTCCTGTCATGTATCAGCTCCATAAACAATAGCTTTGAGTATTTAATTATCCATGTCCCTTTCTTAACACATATTTATACACATACACACAAATGTTATATATGTGAACGCACAGATTATTTTTTAACTAGGAACATATAGGTTATGTATATATCTAGATATAATATTGTGTGCATATATAGACTGAGCATAAAGTCAATATATCAAAAAACTATGCTAGATAGAAACAAATTTTGTGGCATTATGTAGACCAATTAATCGAATCTGTTTGGTTTTGTTTGTACAGGTAGCACTCCAATTACTGGTATCAAAATGGCGTCTATATTTTTTAAATCAGGGAATGACTTTATGCTCACCCTGTATTTTCAATATATTTAATTCTAATCATAATAATGCATATGTTTAATGTGCACATGGCTTGTTGGTTTCTGTTTAACATTTTAAAAATATGGATTTTTATTGTCTATAATGTAAAGATATGAGGAAGCTGGCTAGTTTTTAATCTTAAGAACTTTACATTTCATATTATTTGCTTGATTTAAATCTCCGGAATAAAAAAAGTAATAAAACAATCTTTTAAAGTCTCAAACAAAAAATAAATATTCAACTTTTTTTTTCAATAAAAGTAGACAAGCTCATTTGTTTTCTTTTGTGGCATGTTGAGATATTATCTTTTTCATTAGGAGGAAAGCAAAAAAACAGTTAGATTTTTTCTATTGTTTTCCGAGACAATATTGAAAAAAAAAAAACCACCCACACAGAAGAATCTCATTGAAAGGGTAAGAAAAAGAGGAACAAAGCCATCCTAGTTTCAATCTGTGAGTAATCCATGACTGTGTCTCAACCATTGTGAATGTAAGATGAAGAAAGTATGATTGAGTCTCATCACTATTCCCCTCCAACTTACACATACCCTGTTCTCAACCTCTAAGTCACATTTTACAGATGCATATGCACATATAGGCATAGATACTCAAGCAGGTACAGCTTCAATGTCATTGCTCATATTTTCCAGATGAGCAATGACAAGCCATAACTGTTTCTGTATGATATTTATTCTCCTCCCCAAAAGGGCAAATTCAATGCAAGGTCAGGGTTTAATGTGGGGCCCACACACATACATGTGGGTAGAGACAAAAATTGTCTTGTTCGGTTGGCACTTCCCTTTGAGACGCCTCAGGCATCAGTGATTGACCCTGACCCTAGCTCTTTAAGTGTAATGGGGAAGTGCAGCTTGGAAGAGTGGGTCCCCTAGAATTAGACATTATACTTTTGGAGGCACAGGAAAGACCTGAGCCAGGTATAAACATAGTTCATGTGAACTTGAACCTATGAGTGGGCATGTAAACCTCCTTTTTGGTTCTTCAACTACATGTAAAATGGCTTAGAAATGTTTGATATTTTGGTCAAGTATCTAGTTTGGTTTTTTTTCACTTTTTATTCTACATGGTTATAATAACTGCTACTAGTACTTCTCAACAGCCCTCTAGCTAGGATCAACGTGTTGCTCCCCAGCACTTCTGCTTAGGATCAGAGTGCGGTATCTGTGCATTCATTGAAAAGTGTTATGTACAATACATGAATTGGTGGTATTTAAATTGTTCCTGATATGTAAAAAAAAAGGGGTATGACTTTTCTAGAAACAACATGGCCAGCGAGTCCTTGACCTAGAGACAATATGTGGATGTTAGCACAGGTGAGGAAATGCCTTTTGCGACTCTGAAAAGATAGGCCAAGGTGGAAGCAACCATTTATTAATTTCTTGGATTTAATCATTTGTGCAATTTATTCCTTTGTTTCTATTTCTCTGTTTGACTGGTTGTTGAATATTTAACCATGAACTGATTGTTTTTTGTTTATGTCGGGGGGAGTAAGGGGAAAATTTGGCTGTACAACTAATATGTAGGATAATGCCAGTATTTCTTCTCATCAGTGTGAGGGAGAGATGTCTCGTTGTTAGGTTGTACCTTTACGAGAGCAAACAGCCTGTGGAGGGAAATAAACTCAGGTTTGCCCACGTAGCGGGAGAGAAAGATGACAAACTTCATTATTTTCAATTGAACATATGGGTTCGCTTTATTCCCGTTGATAGCTTCAATTCCGGGCCGATTCGCAGGCCACCAGGGGTACTGAATTCTGTTTATCTTTTTTTAACAAGTTCTTTTACTGAATGACTAACAGGGAAGGTAATCAGATTTTTTTCCTCCTCCCTCATCCCTAATGGGCTGGGGAGCCAAGCTCCCTAGCTGGTTTGACCCATACCTCCTGGGTGTCGGACGCTCACTCACTCTAAACTGCTGCCCGAGCAAACTCAGATTGTCATCAAATGAGATCGATTTGCATGGATCTGGTACTCCAGCAATGTGACGGAGAACCAACAAAGCCTGGTGGTATCCCTAGGTACCGCTGGGACACCCTGGTTTAGTGCTAGAACCATGCCTGATCCCAGGTTCATCAGCTGATGAAGGCTTTGTTGGAGGCACCGCTGCTTCAGGAAAAATTATGTATAAAGGGTTCATTTGTAGTTTAAAAACCTCCCGTTCATTATAAGGGACTGATGAGCCTAACAGAAAAGGCTCAATCTGTCAGAACTGACAATGTCTACAGCAGCAGCTGTTAATATTGGTGGGCCAATAATAATGAAAAGAAACGAAATTAATTCCAATCACTATTTATCAGAGAAGATTAAGATGATTGACAATGAAATAAAAGGCATGTACAGATTTCCCCCGCTATCTAAAAGAAGAGTGCTCCTATGAAACCTTTCATGAGCTGAAATGGCATGAAGCGAAGAAGCAATTACCATTAATTTATATCGGGGAAAATGTTTGAGCATTTGCAGACCCCCAAAATAACCTTTCTCTAGGTCTCCCATTTTTATGCTTAGTTTAACACCCATACAAGCTGTCTTAGATACTTTAGGACACTTCTTGCTAACGGATGCACAAAGTAAATCGAGATAAAGCACAGATGCTCACAG
>VCCN01004387.1:1943102-1960265 GCA_006491835.1 Architeuthis dux
CTTTTTTTCACACTAAAATAAAATGTTCTAAATGTTCTGATTCTGTTTCAATTGCTGCAAATGTTAATTTTTTTAGTTAAATTAGTTGAAACTTGTGTCTTAATAAAATTCATGGGTCTTTTTTGTTAGTCCCCACCAAAAGCTAGCGCCCATGATTTTAAAGGACAGCCACACCCCCAATAAAAAATTAAATTGCATTTTTTTTTCCTCAGAAAAAAGACCCAAAATGCTCGCTCCGTGTTTTAATTTGTTTGCTGTAAGTTTTAACTTGTTCGGGAAAAGGTATAGTCGGTTTGAGACCAATTTCACAAAAACAAATCTAATACATGAATTTAATTGGAGCAGGTATGTGGTATTTTTTTTCCCCCTTTTAGGCCAGTCAGCTCTCCAACCATCTTTAATTCCATTCTCTATAACTGAAAAGTCTCACAGCATACAAAATGATTTGAAGTATTAAAACATACACCAGTATGTAAGACAAGCTGTAAATTTAAAAAAAAAAATAAGCAAATATTACACTGTATCCAATCTGCCAGTATTATGTCTAGGGGGCCCACTACTGATGCTCGATATAGATAGTTATGGGGCTGGGATGAGTTGCAGTGAGTGATAGTCCTCCAAATACCCGTGTAGACCATTATATTCAACTGGTTCTTCAGACGATTGAACTCCTTCTTGTTATTTGTGTTGTAAACACGACGTTTCGGCCAATCCATTATTCAAGTGTGATGGGTTAAACAGAAATTATGTTTAAAGGGGAGTAGCCCTTATAGTGCATAATTTCTGTTTAACCCATCACACTCGGATTTTACACCTGAAGAAGGCTGAAGAATAGATCGGCCGAAACGTCGTGTTTACAACATAAATAACAATAAGGAGTTCAATTGTCCGAAGAACCATTTGAATATTAATGACCCTTCTCAAAATTATAGAAAATATCTAGACCATTATAGTCTGGCATATATGGTAGTAACAACTTCCTACTTATATCACTGAAACCCCCTAACATACACTGCTATATTATTATTATTATTATCTACACACTAGTAACAAATGCAAACTTGCCGCTGTGGGGAGGTGAGTAAAAAACCTGCCAACAGCATCAAATTTGTTGAATTAGACATCACTATCATTCAGATTTCCCTGGTGTTAGCAGATAACAAATCTAATTTAGTTTCAAGTATAATTGGTTACATTTAGTATGTTTACATGTTGAAAAAAAGAGAATGGATTTACTCAGTTTTTGATTACAAAATCAAATTTCATCAGATTCAGGCTAAAGGTTGTCCAATTAAACTGATACAGATGGACTTGATTAAAAGATAAGAATCAAGAGTGAACCATCTGATGGATTTGCCATTGGCTGACATTCTCAAGTTGCTTCATGTATCCAATGTATTAGGGCAGTGATTCCAAAAATATTTTTTCCTATTGGGCCTCATTTTTGAATAAAAGTTTTCTTGTGTCACACCAAATTCTTTTTATTGATAAGAAATACATTAAAACAAAACAGGTCTGGTTAGTCACTCAATAGAAACTGTCAATGGACCAACTTCTTTTGGCAGCATGCCATGTTGCGGGGGGGGAGGGGGATCATTAAAAAAATTGGAAAAAGGGTTGATCAATGAATAAGTTACTTCTCTCACCTTTTGTTGGATCATTAAAAGATCTGAATTTTCAAAAAGCAAGTGTGAATGCTGCCGGACACAAATTAAGGGACCAACTTAGCATAAACTTACATTGTAATTTGAAACCCATGCCCGTAAAAACTTAATTTGAAGGGAATTGTGAAAAAAAAAAGAAGATTTTTTAAGGCATAATAAAGAGTAAATGTTTAGATTTTCAGCCTTCTAGCTCATTGGTATGGCCTGTACGCATGGTACATACATAGCCAGTCAGAATCATTTGAAAACTGAAGAAACCTATGTTCACAGAGCTTGATTCAGAACATAGACACACAACTACTTTATAACATGATCGGGGGACATCCAGAAAGTATAAAACAATGCAGCTACATAAAACATGATTCATTCCCAAAATATACTAGACTTCTACAGGTTTCTATGCTTAAATGTTTTTTTGATTGGCCTTGAATCACCATACTTACCATCCTCTATTGCTGCACCAGTGTGCCATGGTGTACCCCTTGGGAACCACTATGTCTACCCAAGAAGTTAGAATAATTTTCAAGTACGATTTCAAATTAGAACATAATGCTACTCAAGCTGCTGATATCATCAACAAAACTCTTGGAGTGAACACTACTACAGTACAAACTGTTCAACATTGTTTCAATAGGTTTAGGTCTGGTAATATGGATACAAATAATAAACATTGACAGAGGCCTAAACCTGTTCTTAATGATGAAGAATTATTGAAAGCAATGGCGAATGACCCACAATGTTTGGAGCTCTTTCTGGAGACTTTAGGATTTCAACAACAACCATATCACATCATCTAAAGGCAATAGGTAAGGTTAAAAAGTTGGGAAAATGGGTCTGATATAAACTGAATAAAATGCTCCATAACAATACCTCATACATCTCAACTGCCTGTGCCTAAGCTTAGAAAATTGGGATATGTAGTCTTGCAACATCATGCATATTTGCCTACATTTCCCCTACAGATTATCACCTTTTCAAGTATTTTGAACTTTATATCTGTTATAAAAGGTTCAATAATAAGGAAGTCATACTTAGTGCTTTTACTGAATTTGTGACCACTAAACCTAAAGAATTTTATAGTGATGTCATATTAGAGGATTGTTGGAAAAGGGTTATTGCTTCAAATGGGGCATATTTTAATTAAATATTTATGTTTTTGTTTATATCATTATTCGTCTTACTATTCGAAAAACGCCATTTCATATGTAACAACCTAATATATAGAGATGCCCATGACATAGTTTGTTGTTAAAAGCTTTCATTCATCATCTCATCAAAAATTCATAATAATGAGGATAAATTATCAGGAAAATAAATCAACACAAACAAGAAAGAATGATGATTGACGGGTGTAAGGTGTTAGTAACAAAACGTGGTGAGAAACGAGAAAATTTTATCAGAAATTCGCCACCACAAATATTAAAAAATATGAAACAAGAGAAAAATGATCTTTTTCTCAATTGTTGTTGTTGTTAAAGACAATTGGAAATCCGGGAGTAAATATTTTAAAATCCTTTCTCATTTTGAAGATGTGTTTTTCTTTTCCCTTTACTCATAAACCTTATAATGCATCAGAATGAATCATTAAATTACAAATGGCGGGGGTGGGACAGCAATTTTTAAAATGTAAAATGCGTCAACATATAATCAAATTCTCAAAGGAAAATCTAAATTTAGATTTCAATTTTAAAACTGCTTGCATTGCTGTTTCATTTTTGTTGTTACAACAGTATTGCAATTATGAAACTTGGAAATCAGAGATTTTACTAGAATGCAAATAGATTAAATACTTTCTATAGTTTTGAGAAGGGTCATTAATATTCAAATGGTCCTTCGGCCAATTGAACTCTTTCTTATTTATTTTCAAGAAGGAGTTCAATCGTCTGAAAAACCATTTGAAGATTGAATACTGTTTGCTTCAATTCATGAAAATATGGTAAATCAAAATAGTTAAACTGAAGTATTTTTATTTGGAAATAAAGTATCTTCTAGAGAAGGCCAAGTCATTATAGTACTGGTCAGCAGTGCCATTAGAGCAATTTTAGTCTTGCAGTTAGTTACAAAAGTTATTTTAGGCCTTAAAACATTAAAAAATATAGTCATAATGAAAAAAATATTATAATTTGCAATATGTCCATCTGCCTGTCTGTCTGTCTGTCTGTCTGTCTGTCTGTCTGTCTGTCTGTCTGTCCGTCTGTCTGTCTGTCACATTATCTAGGGTAGACAACTCTAGCAATGGGGGAACAACTACAATTCTTTTTTAAAAATCCTGAATTGATTTAATAAAACTTTTATATATATTTGTATTAAATGTAATTTTATGACATCTCACTAAATATCAATCTGAACAATTAACTCTGTTCCTATATAATGTAACAAAATAATTTTTATAACCGATTTTTCTCTATTTGGGATTATGACCGAAACCCACTTTATGCAATCTAATGACAATAAAACCCAAGGCCAACCAGTGTTTTTAGTTGTTTCAAGTTTAATACAAACTGAATACAAGAATTTTAGTTAATAATACCTTGCATTAATCTTTCAAATTACTGTGTAAACATACTGACACAGAACACAGCTTTAGGTATATGGTTAGTGAAGCAATGGGCATTTACTAGTATTTTTAAAAACTAGATTGCCTTTTTTTATTAATAGACTATTATTGTTTATTCCCAAATGGATTAGCAGATATATCTTTTGATTTCACTTGATATTTTCATTTTTTATTTAATAACATTCTTGCTTTTGCTCACTTCCTTAAAAAATGATTAAATACCATTAACATTCACTCAAACCATTCTGAAAATGGTATGAATATTGAAACTTAAATAAAATCCTTTACACTTTGTTGTTTGTTCATTAATTACCTACAGCTATATTTATCAGAATTACCTACATTTCTGATAGTAAAATACCTATTTTATATATTTTATACTGAAGTCTTGCTCCTTGCCCTTGCGATAGAAGCTGATATGGTTTGGTCATATCAAATGGCATGGACAGCCTATGCAATTCCATCATGCAGAGGGCACCATCGAGGGATGATGCAGGCAGGGGCAGCAATGGTAGAGCTGGTCTGACAACATGAAGGAGTGGATGGACACGGCTATGGCGAAACTCTTGGTACAGGCCACAGACAGACCAGCATGGCGGAGGACTACAGCTTCTTCTGCCCTCAGGTGCCACCTACTCCTCCGACAATGGTGCAGTCAAAGGATTGAATGATGATGATTATGTACTGAAGAAATCTTAAAACATGTCAAAGGTATTTTCAATATTTTACTGGTTAAGATATATCATTGCTTGTGACATGTTTTTGTAATAGAGACATGTAAAAATATGACAATGTTTGTCATACCTCATGACGAGTTTTGCACCAGTGATCAGTGTTTGAGTCCTGGTAAAAAGTTTTTCAGTTTTGATTTTCAAGGCAAGCGAGCCTACCTCTCTTGGAAGATTGGCACAATACAGTCTTCTTACCAACCATTTCTTCCTATCTAGACAGACTAAGCTAAGCAGATAAATATCCAATACTTATATATGGAAAGGCACCAAAATAGAGACAAGTGGAAAATATCCATATATATTTACATAACAGCACATACATACACATGTGAATGCGTGTGCCAATATTGGCACATAGGTATAAATAATTATGTATACTTGTCATTAGAACATTTTATTTTGGACATTTCCGATAGGCAAACAATAGATACACATGAAAATGTGTATGGTTTCATCTTTGATGTATATATGCATTCATATATATATAAATAAAGAGAGAGAGAGAATTTGTTCTCGTGTGTATCTACTGTTTGAACATTGAAAATTCCCAATGTCAAATGTTTCAACACCAAGTGTACATAATTCTAAAATACTAACAAGTAAGATTTTGGGGGAGAAGGGGAAAAAACTTTTTAGAAACATATTGTGTACTTCTCAACAAAATACAGATAACTGGACATGTTTTTCCGAGTTTGGCACCGAGAATCCCTCTTGGCCAAAGAAACAAACAAACAATATCAGTACAAAACATATCTAGTTACAAAATACAAGAACAAGGGACTTTGAATTTAAACAGTAAAACATAAATATTGATAACAAGGTTTTTGATCGTGGTAACAGCAGCTTACATCGCATTTGTGACGATGATGATAATAATGAAAATGGCAGGTCCGACATCATAATTATTACAGTACAGTATAGTCTCTATCCTTTCCTCTCTTCACTTAAATAATAATATTAGTAATAATAATTTGGTCTTGTCTATAACTTTGAGAAGAGTCATTAACATACCAACTTTTGTTCAGACAATCTAATCACTTTCCATCTTTGATGATTACACAACGTTTCGCCTGATTCATTTTATGGCCTTCTTCAGGTGTAAAATGTAATATCCATAAGGAAAGAGAGTCTCTTTTATCAGTCTTTTTCTTTGGTGGCGCAAAGCAAAAAATTGGTATCAAACAGAAAATTTAAACGTTAACCGCAACGCTTATGAATAAATTATACTATTTTAGCATCACATGCAGTACAGCTAGTTCCATAAATTTTAACATGGAGAAGTTCTCATTTTCTTTGTTAAACAAAGGATTTCGTCTTTTGTCTCTGTTGAGCAGGAAAAAAAATTATGGTCATCAATACACCAACAATCCAGTATTATTTTTTTTTTTGGTAGCACTAAAAAAAAGAAAGACACCAAAGGAAGAGACTGATAAAAGAGACTCTCTTTCCTTACAGATATTACATTTTACACCTCAAGAAGGCCGTAGAATGAATCTGCAAAAGCGTTGTGTCATCAAGAGATTAGATTGTCTGAACAAAAGTTGGTATAATATTTTGGTCATTTGGAACCAAGTCAAAAACATTAAAGGTGAGATTGGAGGAACTGAAAATTCCAGGAAGGATTGACACTATCCAGACCATGAAGTGCTGGGGATTGTGAGGATATTGAGGGAAGTGCTGGGGATTGTGAGGATATTGAGGGAAGTGCTGGGGATTGTGAGGATATTGAGGGAAGTGCTGGGGATTTAGAGGGACTTGCAGTCACTCGATCAGAAAAAATGTAATTATTATTATATTACTATTATATATTGTTATATGTGATGCAATTATTATATCATTACATATTAAAATTATAATTGTTTTTAATAATAATCATTAGTTTGAATCGTTGAAAATGAAGTTTTAAGAAAGTGAAGAGAATGATTCTGATTTTGTTGTGAGGTGGTAGTGATGTCTGCGGTAGCAGAGGTTGGGGGTGAATAAGTTACCATGCTAGTTTAATCGAAAGAATCTTTCAAAGATTACAGTGTGTCCATGAAAGACAAGATAATCACTAGGAGTCAATTCACTAATAATAAACTCACGATTTCCCTATTTTTTACATCTTCACGATTTGAATTTTCCTGCATTTTTTTCTACCTTCTTCTTCAGATTTTTCTTTTTTTCTTATCTTTTTTCTCTTGTGGGACTTATAATTTTTCTTTAAAACTATTTTCTTTTTATCTTTGGACTTAAGAGGCTGTCATATCTCCTGTTTTCCCCTAACATTCCTTTTAATTACCAACAGAATACTAATTACAAGAATGAGGTAGAGAGCCATTTTTTTTTAGTCCTTTTGGTCAATTTTTTTTTTCTGTGGAAAAAAAATTAGAAAAGGACCAAAAAATTACTATTTTTTTTTAATACAAAAAAGGATATTACTGTGTAGTCATCTTGAGAAAAAACTACTTCCTAAGAAGTTATCATATCATCACAATTTTTTTTTTCTAGGGAAAGAAGTTAAAATTTACAATTAATGAAATTTGGAGACCAGTGAGCATTTTAGTGGAAAAAAGTCACAGAGAAAAAAGTTGTTATCTTGGACATGAAAGTGGACATAAAATAGCCAGACCAGGAAGAAATTTACTGAAACAAACGGACAGATAAGGTAATATTCAACAAACATGGAAGAACTAATTGCGGAAAAAAATTCATTAAAAAAAACAAAAAAACTTCAAATAAAAAAACAGCCCTTCTCTACCCACGACCCAAAATTTAGCTTGAACCCTACAATAATAAAAAAAAAAATTTTTTTAAAAAGCATTTTGAGGAAGAAAAAAATTATACAAGTTACTAAGATACTAACATAACATCAAATCTCTTTGAGTTAAAAAAAAGAAAACAACATCAAATTTTGTGTGATGTACTTTGTTGTCTGATGTACAACAAGGAATATATCAACCTTTTTTATAGGAGGAAAAACATGGAAAATAAGAAATGACTAAAATGCTAATGAAAGTTTATCTTCCATTTCTTCAGAAAAAAATATTTCAAGATAAAAACTGATTACTGGGTCTGAAAATGTTTGCAGCAAAGAACTCCCAAATGCTGTGTTCTACCAACCATGGCCCATAAATGGCCAGATATCTTTGTGAATAATATTTTATTATTTTTTTAGCTCTTGGAAGATTACCATCGGAGGAGAGCGAAGTCATTGAATAAAATGTTAATTGTCAACGCTGCAAAAACTGAAACCTCAAAAGCAAATAAATAAAAAAAATATTACAGAAATTAGTTCTTGAAAAATTAAGAAAGTCAATGAAGAGTTAGCAATGAGAATCAAAACTTTAAAGAAAGCTGATAATTATTTTGAGACAATGATTTTTCAAAAATATGCTTGTGACAAAAAAGATGTATTTTTATTTTATTTCATTTATGGCACATGTCAGATAAAGCAATTTAGAGTTATACAAAAAGATATGTTACAGGCAACAGGAAAAAGTATTTAAAGTGTGTGTGTGTATATATATATATTATTATTATTATTATAAGGGGCATACCAAATGGGGGCAATGGGTAGGCAAATTTCTGCCAGGGTTGCGAAATTAGCCATTTTTCGGCTAGATCTGGCTGATTTTTTCAAATTTAGCCAATAAAAATCTACAATAGCCGATTAAATCCGGTAAGTTTAATAAAAGTAAATGATCAATTTTTATCAATTATTTGTTCTGAAGTCTTAGTATATAGTTATTCTATTTGATAAATTAAATAGGCTTATAAATGAGTATGTATATAGAGTATCAGTCAAAATAAGAGAATGATTTATTAAAATGTAGTTCTTATTAATAGTAATTGCCACAGGATCTTGAAATTCATAGATATCGTAGCTTTTGGTATATACTTCCTGTACAGAAAGGTTTTCATCGGAAAAAAAAGTTATTCAAGAAAAACCTTTATTTGAAAAAAATACAGTGGACGGAGTAAGAGAACTGTTTTGTTTTGTTGTCATGTTCTAGAAATTTCTCACAGGCATATGGCATTATTGACCTCACTAAATGATAACTAGTAAGGTTCACAGTGTTGCATCAGCTGACAGACACGCCAGAACATGTCAAAGTGATGTAGCCCTTCAACAACAAATTGTCAAGATGAAGACTGATGGCATGTCTCTGTCTGCAGTTTCAAGAGAGCTGGGTTGGTCCAAGTGTAATTTTGAGAGGTTTGAAATTGTATGATGAAATCTTTTGTTTCACTAGTGTACTGACAATTAAACGAATTTGGATTGAAAGCTTGTTCTCCAGCTACTAAACCCATCATAAATAAAAAGAACAGATCTGCTTAGTCACTCATTAGAAACCATCATGCTACAAAAAACATTTTTGGCAACATGCTGTGTTGGGGGTGATCAATGAATAAATTACTTCTCTCACCTTTTGTTAGATCACTAAAAAATCTGAATTTTTAAAAAACAAGCGGGCACAAACTAGGGATCAATTTAGCATAAACTTACATTATAAATTGAACCCCCCCCCCACTAAAATCCTATTATGGGGGGGGGGAATTAAAAAAGACCAAAAAAGTAAATGTTGAAATTTTCAGCCCTCTAGCTCCATTGGTGTGGCGTGTACATGTGTACACAAGCCAGCCGAAGAAACTTATTTTGACAGTTTTGTTTGATGGTTTCTAATAAAAAGGCTAGGCTTGAATATGCAGAAGAACGTGTTGTTTGGAAGGATGAGAATTGGTCTAAAGTTCATTTCAGCGATGAAAGTAAATTCAATTTAGTTGGATCTGACGGCAGGCAGTTTGTTCGCAGTTGTACAAGCGACAGACTGAAACCAACATGTGTCAAGAAGTCTGCTAAGTTTGGAGGAGATGTTCTCCTCTGAAACTGTTAGACCTATTGTGAGAATTAATTGGACAATAAATGCTAATGTGTATCTAAACTTAGTGAAGCAACATGCCATTCCTTCTCTACAAGCATCTCTCAACCAGCAAGCCATTCTTATATAGGATAACACCACCTGTCACACTGCTAGATGAGTGAAAGATTTTTTTGAAGAAGAGAACATTGAAGTCATGAGATGGCCTGCACAAAGTCCCAATTTAAATCCCATCGAGAACTTGTGGAAGATAATAGAAGACAAGGTTAAGTAATGAAATCCAAGCTCTGTAACCAATTTATGGGGAAAACTGGAAGATGAATGGAAAAAAATAATACCAGATCTGTTATTGCTAATAAAGGTCTGTATACTTCATATGTTTTTAATTAAATTAAATCACAAATGTTAATGTCATAAGAATGATACTGTATAGCTGTTCTCTTATTTTGACCACTGTATTTTTTTCAAATAAATGTTTTTCTTGAATAACCTTTTTCCCATAACAACTTTCGATAAAATCTTACACAAAGTTTATACCAAAAGCTACGATTTCTATAAATTTCAAGACCTGTGATAATTACATTTAATAAAAATTACGTTTTAATAAATTGTTCTCTTATTTTGACCGGTACTATATATCTATCTATATAACATTTAAAATATATAAAATTTAACCGATTTTAACTATTTTAAAAGACATACTTAGCAACACTGATTTCTTCCCTTATTTGGTCTGCTCACCTACTTTGTCGGCAAATTAGAGGCCTGCACACCAACTTTGTCGGAAAATTAGAGGCCTGCACCCTCCCTATAAAAATCATTAGGTACACCCCTGTTTTTACCTAGGCTCAAACACCATCAACCACTGGTGTCAATAGGAAACATGTAACTAGATTAATCACAAACCAGGTCTATTCTTTCTAAGCACCTAAGTGTATTGGTTTGTGTAAGTTCCTGAAAATGAGTTCTATTATTCCACAAATGTTAACTTGTGCTCGACTAAGCTAAGCTTTGTATCTTACTTAAAGTAACCTCTTTCTTATTATTCTCTTTGAAAACCCTGTTTCCTTTCCGGCCATTGTTCTATCAGTGCCGTCCATCTTTACTTCTTCCTTCCTTTGTTCCTCTTTTATTTTCCTTCTTCCTATTACGATTATGATGCGTTATAACAGGCAGTTCACAGTGGCTAATCACTCACAATAAAGTCCATCACTGTATATGTCTACACATATGCACTTACTTCAATAAAGGTCACCAGATTTGATAAACTTTAACTGATACCTCACAGCCCAGGACAAATCTATAACTGTTATGCCTCTATTAAATGAGATTATATCGAATTGACATTTGATCCAAAAGACAGAGCTCAAGTCAAACTGTCAGCTTTTATTGTTGACAAAGAAATCAAAGTTCAAGAGATGTATATTAAGGAATGAAAGGAAAGTCCAACACTTCAAACAGCTGGACATTTACAATATGGGTTCACACTGGTGTAAACAGGTCTCCAAACAAAGGCTCAAAGAAAGTTCAAAAATTGAGCCAGGCACAAACTGTGTGGAAAGTATAGAACAATAGAGGCTGATCAAAATCACAAGTATTCTCATCTCTTTTGCTGATCACATACTTGTGTTCAATGCAGCAACACCAATACTAGGTGCAACACCAATACTAGGTACAACTTGAGTTCTTCCCCAACTAAAATTGTAGTCTATTAAGAGCTATTACTAGACAACCCATTGGGTCACCTGAGAGAAAATTAGTGCAATCTAATGTGACCAGAATGAACCTGTATTTTTTACGCATTTGCAAATAAATAAATAAGTGATCCTACTCTATAATTAGCATTTAATAGTTATCTCCCTTGTTGAATTGACCATTATGATATAGATAGGTTTGAATGCAAATGCAGACCCCACACTATTATCATTAAGTTTCAAATCAATTGGAATTATTTTGCATTCTTTAAGTTAGTGCATTTTAGGGGTACCTTAATTCAATACCTCTGGCTACAATGCCCTGTTTCAGTCATAAACATTTTCACCAGATATTATTGAGTATCCTTGTTCTTTATTAAAATTGGAAAGTTTGAGATGATGGTAGGACCCCTTGGCACAGGGTGTATTGCTTGATGTCTTGGGAGTCAAACAGCTCCATCACAAAATATACTAATTTTGATGATGTAAGAGTAAAAAAAAAATCAATTCAAACTGTGAGTAAAAAATAATTTTAAAAGGTTTTTTACATGTAGTATTATGAGTAGAGCTAGTTGCAATATAGATGTTAAGTTTTGTGTATACTGAAAGTTAATGTAACAACTGTAGGTACATGGTGTAAAAAACAAGTTGCAGCCATCTTAACATAAAATTTTTCTTTCATATTATTGTTCTGAACTTGTGTTTATTCTTTTTCCAAAATATTGTATTTTAAAAAAGATTTCCTACCATCTGTATTTTTTCAAAATTGAACAGCGCTTTCTTTCTTTCTTCCCCCATCTTTCGATTTCCAGAGCTTTTTTTAAAAGTCTTTTTTTCACTTCCACAGGATGTCAAAGGGTTTGCACACCATAGGCTAATAATGATTTATTTAATTAATAAGAAACGTCACGCACTATAGGCCAATAGAGAAGTTTGTTTAATTTAAATTGTACATTTAATTAATTTCATTATCGTGTCCCACAGGTGGATCATGCCAGTAAATAAAACTCACCAATCTTTCCACCTTTCACTCCTCTTCAACCCCGTTATTTTTCTTCTAGAGTTTTACTGCTGGGGACAAGGGGTAAGTGTTTGTTTACACAGAAACACAATTTTGTGATGTCGGCCATCTTGTGTAACATACCATTAATGTCTGACACTCCTATCATTGCAATAATGATAAGAAAAACAAAAAGAAAAAAAAGAATTACTAGAATAAAGCTGAAAAATAAAAAATTTGGTCAGTGTATTTCTGGGAGGCCTGCTCTATCAAAGACATGTTATAATTAAATACCATTTTTCAGTTTGTGAAGAAAAAATTTGAAAAAGAAAGAAGTAAGCAAAAGAATGATAGAAAAATTACTGCTCAGTATAAACTCCATGGTGTGTAGCTTCCTAAGCAGAATTTGAATGTGGTTGGCCATAAACCTGGAATTGTCAGATCACAGCACGAGATGCTACGGAAAACAAGAATGTCAGAAGGATCTAGCAGTTAGTAATTTTTCTTCTTTTCTGGGGAGAAGTACAGATTTGTGATGATTATAAAATAATACTGGATTAAACTACACCAAATTTCACTGAATCTGCATCCAATTGTGAAGGGGAAAAAAAGAAGAATGCATAAAATCCTCAAAAATTCATCCTTGTTTTTGTTTTGACAGGACTAAAAAAAATACTGTTGTTGTGTTGCCATGATGAAAACAAACAGCTTTACAGGATTTTATTTTATTTTTAAGTATCTGCAACTCGACTGGATTTTATTGAGAAATCCACTGGGTGCTTCTTTGAAAGATGAATAAAACAATTGTAGTGTTTATAATTTGTTTGTCCAAACCTATAATTCCATCCCTAGTGTTTTGGAATTAATGATTTTTTGATCATTTTGTCTAGTGTAGAATGGTGTTTGCATAAGTCCAATAGAAATTTAGCTCATCGTTTGTGTTTGTAAGGTCAGAAAATATGATCAGTTCATTTTCTACCCAATTTTAGGTCATATGGCATGGGACCAGTGGATAGTAACCTTTCTTTGGAAAATCACCTTTTCTCTGCTCAGTAATATTTTCACCATTCACTGTGTTTGTAAGGTCAGAAAGTATGATCAGTTCATTTTCTACCCAATTTTAGGTCATATGGTGACCAGTAAATAGTAACCTTACTTTGGAAAATCACCCTCTTTTCTCAGCTCAGTAATATTTTCATCATTCACTTTTTACATTTGAAGTGCAAACTGGTACAACGGTTACTGGTGTAGAGGGTGGAGTTGGCACATCAAGTTAGAGTTTCGGCCAAGGCTGTTTGTGTTTAATTTGCACTGGTGCCCTAGGAAAAGGCATGAATCCACTTCTCCCAGCTGTGAGTGAATGGCTGGGCAGTTGTAGCTCTTTAGGCCTGTAAGGCAGTCCATCTAGGAGAAGGTTACTCTGACAGAAAAACTCTGGCTATTGCAATAGCAGGTTCAAAGCCCGGTAAAGGAGGATAGGGCTAGCAACTCCACCCCGTAAAAAAACCTTCTTGCTACTGAAACTGCACTATGCTCCACAAGGGTTCTACAGGAATAAATTACAACAACATTTTCATGCACAGATTCTTACAAGTTGTTTGTGGAAGACATTAACAGATTTGCTAATATGTAAATGAGTTTTTTACTATAAGTTACAAAAATTCCCCCCCAAAAAACCCTCACTTTTTAAGATATAAGGAAATGATCAAGCTTTATGTATATGTATTCAGTCACGTCTTTCCTTCTGTTTTTCCATCTGTCCACAAGATATCTCGAAAAGTACTCTATGAATTTCAATGTAATTTTGTGGAAGGGTTGGTTAAATTTTGGGGCGGATCCAGGAATTTTTCTTTTGATTGAGAGATATTTTTCCGTTTTTTTTTCATACATTTATGTATATGCTCATGACTGTCCACATAATATCTCCAAATGCTCTCAATGAATTTCAATGAAATTTGTGGAAGGGTGAACAACATGGAAGTGGTTAAATTTTGGGGTGGATCCAGCTGCAATTACCTCCTCTATGTCCTAGTTATATGTCCAAACCACATATCGCCAAAATTTCATGTCTGTCCACACGATATCTCCAAAAGTTCTCACTGAATTTAATGACTTTTTGTAGAAGGGTAAGCAATGGGCCATGGAATAAGTGATTACATTTTGAGGCGGATCAATGCACAATTACTTCTCCTGACAATGGCGTTGGCAGAGGTATGCACTCTCTGAGTGCTTTCTAGTTTATATATGTCATATATTTACAAGCTTAGACTGGCTCAGTGCAAAATGTGGGTGGGAAAAAATTATGTTGTATCAATTTTTCCTAGTGGAGACAGCCTGCTTGCCTTAAAAATCAGCATTTGAAATTCTACCGTTTACCAGGTTTTGAACCTGATCACTTGGGCCAGTGATCAAATGGATGTTTATGGTCTTTAACATTTAATGTAAAGATTATCCAAGTAATGAAAAAAGTCAACCACAACTCACAAGCAATTATATATACAATTAACAGTGCTTACTAAGATTAACTTAGTCTGATGCAAGGTCCCTGGTGAGGATCAAATTCACTACAGTGGCAATAGTTTGTGAGACCAGTGCGCTAACCATTATACCAGGACAAGTCACCCTTTCCAGACTGAATTTATTTCTAAATTTGGTTCCCTAAATTTTACCAGTTTTAAGGTAACACAAATCTAAATACCATTTCTGAGCTATCTACACAAGTTAACCCATCCATGCTCGGGCTATATGGTAGAGGCATTTTTACTCATGACATTCGATCATATCACTAATTTCGAAGCACGCCGCCGGATACGGTTGTAAACAAACGCACGTGTTTGGCCGGATGTCTGGAAAGGGTCTAGTCTTATAGTCAACTGTCAGCTTTCAAAGCTAAAAAAATAATATTCATTAAATTATTATCGGTCGGGTAGAATAAATAATTGATAAGAAAACATCAAGATGAAGGGGAAAAAGAATAGAACGAAGAAGAAGAATAGAACGAAGACGAAGAAGAAAATGAAACTAAAACAGCAGATGTCGAGGGATCTATGTCGCAGTATGATCATTCATATATATACGAGACGAATGAAAGTGAGGAGAATAAAGGAACATAAAACAGAAAACTGACAGGCACGTGTCCATTGTGTCGTGAATTGTTTGCGAAATGTTATCCATCTGGGAGTAAAGTGGTCAAGAAAGGACACGGTGGGCCAGGAAGGGTACATCTATATACATTATGGGGAGTCCTTCATCCCTTACCTACCATCAGTCCTACCTACTTCATACTAAGCTGCTGGGGAGGGTTTTTTTTTAGTGAATGAATAGAGAAGACACGAAGACACGCGACACAATTGAGGAATACGTCTATCTTGAGACTAGCCGACCCAAAGGGGATTTTCTTTATCTCGTACCCAGGCTGCTGTTGACCCTGTAAATGGATTTGCCTGTCATCAATAGAATCTGCCTAATTCCATTCATAAACGATAATGATCGCCCCACCCGTATGTAAAATAAATAAAACGCAGAGTGGAGAGAGAGGAAGCGTGAACGTTGTGGAGAAAGAAAGAGTTCCAAAGATAATTATTTTATCTACTAGTGTGTAGCCGTGTCGTAAAAAATGACGGCATATATGATAGTGATATTGATACCAACAGAAAAAAATGAAATGTTTTTGTTTAATTCATTTAATTTTTTAAGATATAAGGAAATGAATAAGCTTTATCTTTTAATATAAAATTACCTCTGCCAACGAAGTTGGAAAGGTATATGTATTATTCGGTCACGTCTTTCCGTCTGTCCACAAGATATCACAAGTAGTCAATTAACGAAACTTTTATATCAGCATATTGATATACGTACAATCTTCCCTTTAAGGTATTACATACAAAAAATAAATATACAAACACACGTGGCGTATTATCATAGTAGATTACTTGCTAATCCGAGTAGATAAGACAGAATACTAATTTAATCGGTATGGCACAACGCCAACCAAAATACTCCCCTCAAATCATTACTTGATAAAATAAGTAAAGGAGTGGCTTGCCCCGGTGGTTGAGAGAGAGAGAGAGAGAGAGAGAGTTACGTATTTCACACCAGTGCCAGAAGTTGGTGTTCAAGACCAGGTAGAAGACCATGGTTCATGTTACTTTAAGTGTTGTAAATTGGAGGTAATTGTAATCATTGGTGTTACATAGTATAGTCATACATTTTGGAGTCTTTGGATAACTTTTTGACGCCTTTGTATGCTGTGTAAATCTACCATATTTTACACCTGTAAGACAAAGGATTCGACCTAAATGAACTAAAGCCCATATTTCTTAATGCTTACTCCCCAATTGGAAGATTGGAGTAACATTCTTCCTCTCACCTCATCCACCACCAATCTGGCCTTAAAAATATCTTGGACACCTTGATAAGTAAAATAATGGTTAATGAGATAGTCTTGCAGTCCATTACTGTAGAGAATTTGATCCTCATTGGGTTCTCCACATTTATGGCCTTGTGCCACACTTAAGCTAAGCTTAGTTGAATACTTAAATATATGAAGTTTTTATTTACTCGGCTAAAAAGGCATATTTTGTAGAACACCTAAGGATCGCACTCACTATAAATTATATGTTTGCATCTATCTGTGTATGAAGCAGGTGGATATA
>VCCN01004387.1:1960970-1972500 GCA_006491835.1 Architeuthis dux
ATACCTTAACCGTACTGCATCAAAACCTGCACTAATCAAGGTATTGCTGTATATCTATGTGTTTATAGTTTCTGTATCTATTGTTTTGGTTATGCCTGCATATAAAATGTATTTATATGTGCATATGTATACACCGGATCCACACGCACACCTAGGTTTGTATATACAGCCTAAATATGTGCGCTTACATTATGTAAACGCACACATTTAGGCTGTGTAAGTTACATGAAATGTTTGTGCATACATATATCTATTAAGTGTACATGAGAAGTTATATGTTGGATAATTATGCATGCATTTGGAGGGTATGCACCTGGGTGCATATGGGGGCCTGGGGTGCATATGAGGAATACTAATGAGGATTATACATATTTGCCAGTTAGACATTATGTACAACGTGTGTGTGTGTGTGTGTGCAGTAGGTGTCGCACGTCACAGACAATACGAAAACCATTCTCTTGGCTTATCTGTTACCCGTCTTGCCCTCCCCAATTTCTAGACAAGACGAATTGTTTTGAGAATACGTGCAGCGAAGGAGTCAATAAGTTTGGCCCGGGGAAGACAAGGAAAATGTGCCTCCAGTTGGTAAGGGATGGGAACCATTGAACCAGCGGGAGGGAGAACTTATCTGCACGTGGGGGGGATTAATGTGGGTGAGGGGTGTCTCATTGGCCAAAGTCCATCACAATGACCATGACTAACCAACAATGACCAACCAACGAACCAAGTGACCAACCAATCAAGCAACTGACCAACCATCTTGATTGACCAGACGGAGAATGTCCTAATTTGGTGACCAAATGCTGTACTTCAATCAGTCTCTTTCAAATCCCTTATTTATCTCCATCTCTCTCTCTTCTTTTTCTACTTCTCTTGCTGTACTCTCTTTCCTTTCTTTTCCTCCTTGCTATTCCTTTCTCTCATTTCTTATTTTCTCTATTTTGTCCTCTTTCTCTATCTTTGCTTTGGCTTCTTCCCCTTCTTTACCATTTTTATATTATTACCACTCTTTTCTTTTCTCTTTGTTCCTCTTCTTTTTTTTTTTACACACCCACACTCATGCATAAGTTAAAAGGCAGTAACATACCAGATAAAAACAATGAAACTTAGCATAGACTCGCCAAGACATCAATATACAGAAATACCATGAATAGTGCAGTTTTGATAAGTGCAGGTTTTGATGTAGTATGGTTAATATATTGCTGTACAAATTAATGTAACTAAATATAAGGTGGAAAAAAACACATTAAATTATAATAAGACCTTGAATAGTGCGGTTTTGAACAGTATGGAAAATTTTGGAACGCTTAACTGCACTAATCAAGATATACCTGTACTAGCATTTATACTGTGTGCAGTTTTCTCATAAATTCTATCTTCATGTATATAAAGAGGGAGCCTTCACTATAATCTCAGATAATGTTATCAAAATCAGTCAATCCCAAACACTTTATTTAAAATGAATTAAAAAATTAATAAATAATAAATTTCTTATGATGTAAATTTGTTTAATAATAATGAATTCATAACAGTTAATGTAAATTTATAACAATGAATATTGTTCCAATTTTTATATCCTTTGCTTAATGTTATCAGTCAGATATTGATATCAAAAAGACCCTATTCCAAAGTGATAACAATAAGCAGCTTTCTCTGTATTGCTAAATAATTAATATATACAATATGAAATCCTTAAAGTTGTACGGTTGTGTATATATTTTCCCAGAAACAAATCTACATGAGCATATATGAAATTAAATATTGGCTTGTTCGTGTGTGAGGCTTGCTCTAATTCACTTGGATGTCAGACATCTTCAGGTAACATGCGAATATGCATATTTGTGCAAGAATTTTTAAAGATCCATTACAGAATGAATGGTTTTTCGAAAAAGTTTTATCTTTTAAAACTTTATGGTAAAATACGAGTTTACTCATGTGGCAAATATAATTTACTTTACGTTGAAATTATTAACCATATACCCCTAAAGTATTCCTACACCTTTTTTTGCAAGGCATAATTTTATTGTAAATCCAGTATTTCAACATCTCTAATAAATAGACATTAAACAAGACTTTTTTTTAAAGAAAATCTAATGGTCACCAGCTGTGAATTAAGAGCTAGTCAGGTATTCAAGTTTGTTGCATTAAATAAATATTTAAAATAAAATTAGACATTGTGCAAGATGTAAAAGGGTCTGGAACATTAAACTCAAAAATTTCAATTTAAAGTTTAATTTGATTTGACACATACCATATTTGATAGCATCTAAGATCCCCTACCCCCTGATTTCTGCAGAGAATATTAAGAAAAAAAGACATTTCCCTGAATTCCTCCTATTTATCACCCAGTTTTTTTAACTCCTCTGCCTCAAGTTCTCGTCAATGTGGGGCTGGACAATGAAGGTTATGTTTAACTTTTGAGCCATGTTTTGGCAAAAAAGGAGTGAAGGCCTTATACACTGTCAATTACAGCGAATAAACCAGGATTTTACAAACTTTATTTCTTAAGATTCAATTTTTGGTAGTCAGAAAGCAAAACACTTGATATGAGAAACATACACATACAAGTGGGCAAACATATATACATCAGGGAAAACCCAGTTCAGCACCATCTATTCAGCACTAAGACATTCTGTCGCTGTGTATTCCAGCGCTAAGACATTTGCTTGGACGTTAATTCAATTTTTTATTTGAAATAATTTCTTTGTAAAATATTTTTAAATTGTGTCTAGGCTAATTTAGCTTGATTACAAATTATTCTAAGATTAAAGATCAATTACAAAATTATTAGAAAACAACACATTGAATACAAAGTCGATGGTAAAATAAGAAAATACTTACAATAATAATAATACAACTATAATTCAAGCAAAATTAAGCCTAAGCTGTTTGAAAAATATTTTAGCAAAAAATTATTTAAAATAAAAAATCAATAAATGAATGCCAAAGGAGTTAAATGACTGACCACCATGCCCAAATGTCTTAGAACTGGAATACACGGCGACAAAAGGTCTTAGCGCTGGAATTGTCGGTGCTGAATAATACCAAACCCTACTTACATCATACCAAAGAAACTAACACATCTATTCTTGATATTGATTTTTGTGTCCAAATATACACCCAACCAAACATAAACACAATAATATACACAGCTAAATCAATTTTGTAGATATTAACATGAATATTTATATAAACACTTATAAAAATGAAGACGTCCACTAAGTATAAACATAAACACACTTATCCATTTAATTATTATTATTAGATAAAGTATTGCAGCCAAAATTTTATTAATTTTGATTACTTTTTTATGATTGCGCTATTTATTTGTTGCCGTAGAAATAAACGGCACAATTAGATAGTTGTTTAAATACAACTGGAAATTAAGATGAAGGTAAAAAAAAATAGTCAAAATTAATAAAAATTGGGATACGGACATTTCTATATTTATAAAGATGTATTTTTGCTTCATGACTGATGTAAACATACATATACTTTTATATATGCAGAAATGCATGCATACACATTTACATAATCTTAGACATACACACCCATTTGTATTGAACAGTAGACCAACCCCTTATATATTTAATGACATGCCAGAAATCCACACAATTCTACCCACATACTCATATTTGGGGTTATGAAAGGGAAATGGGATAGAGCAGTAGTTATGATGATAAATTCAAACTGTGACCTTGACCTTTGTTAGTTGTGAATCTCAAACAAGAGTAGTCCTTCTACCAGCGATGACCAATACCAATGTTATGTCAACTTCTGCTCTGACCACTATGGTGGGGGTTTGTGGATTTGGGTGGGGAGCTGGCTCTGGCCGTGACAGGTGAGGTGACTGACCGGCATTAAAAAGAGAAATGGGGGAAAGTCCTTGCTGACTGACTGGATACTGGTATTGCTTGACCAAGACTGAAAATAGAAGCCTTATTAAATTGGTGTTGGCATACAGAAACACATACAATGCACATAGTTCTGTCCCTACAAAGCCTTTCTTCTTCTTTCTCTCATTCTCACGCATATGCATAAACATAAAATGTGTGGTTATATCCACTTAAGTGTACGTGCATACACACACACAGATAGGGATAAACATTATATGTATGTAGACATATAGACATATACCTATATTACACACAGACATATACATACACACATCTATATATATATACACACACATATATATATATATTACACACTCAGACATATACATACACATACACACTCAGAGACATATACATAAACATATATATATATATTACACACTCACAGACATACACATATAACACACTCACAGACATATATATATATATATAACATACTCACAGACATATATATATATAACACACTCACAGACATATATATATATATATATATATAACACACTCACAGACATATATATATATAACACACTCACAGACATATACATGTATATAAATATACATATATGGGCTTGTTTCATGAAGGTAGTTGTGTATTTTCGGTTCCAGTGGTAAGTAGGATTTGGTAATTGAGTTTGATAATTGTGTGCATGTATGTACACTGTCCTTAACATAGATGTATTTAGAAACACAGTAAACTCTCGTTATAACAAACTAATTGGGGTGGGGGAAGTGTTTGTTAAATCCAAAAGATTGTTATACCTGATGGTTGCCCCTTGTTTGCTAAATAAGAAGTAAGTTCGATAGTTTGCCACATTTAATGAACATCGTTCGGTAAATATAAAGGCAGTTCGGTTTCGGTTGTTCTATTTTCGAAATAAGCAAGTTTGGCAAAATAAATACATAATTTTAATTTATCCAAAATTGAATTTAATCAAAACAAGGATGCCACAATCAAAATTTGGTAATCCTAGATAAGCGGCATAAATTAGATTCCTATGTATATCTCCTCATATATTATAGCAGCATAAATTATTTTGACCATGAAAAACTGTATTTGAACATTTCAACACAAATACATAACTTTTCAATAATTTTTATTACTTAAAAAGAATTTAAAATAATAATGATTTACATTATTCATCTAATAAAAATTTTAAAAAAAACGGAGAAAACTTTTCAATAGTTTTTAACAGACTCATTTGTTCTAGTATTCAATTGTTTTAGGATCGCTTAAAATAAGTAAATAAATTCTTGTTTTACAACTGACGCAGCTGGTGGAGAATATTGCCAATATATTTGCATAATCTTTTTTTTCTTTTTAAAAAAAATTAATTGTCCATCTAATATACCGGCATATAAGTTATTCTTTATAAATCAATCTTTATTATTATTGGATGAAGTATTGTAACACACCACTTTTGATTAAATTTGACTAGTTTTTACTTTCATCCTAATTTTAGTTGTTTTTATACAACTTATTGGATGAAGTATTGTAACACACCACTCTTGATTAAATTTGACTAGTTTTTACCTTCATCCTAATTTTAGTTGTTTTTAAGGTAAAAACTAGTCAAATTTAATAAAAAGTGGTAAGTTATTCTTTGCTCTTTTCTCTATTCTTTTGCTCTTCTTTGTCACTTTCCCTACTCACTATCATTCCCCCCCCCCATTCAACTTTTTCTCTGCCTTCTTTTTATTGTTTCTTTCCTTCTTTTCTAAGTCTCCATTTTCTCCAGCCAACTTTCATCATCACCTCCCTTGAGACACTTACTTCACCTCTATTCAACTTTCTAGTCCCCTGTCCAAGCATTTGGTCAGCCACCGATTCTGCAACCTCCACAGTATCCCCTAACTCTCCATCTTGTCTCTTTCTTTTTCTCCTTTGTCTACCCCGAGTCAATTTCTTCACACCAGCAGACTCACCTTCCTTCCAGTCACTATCATCCTTCTACTAGGTCATTGGTTCTACCATCAAGTTATGGCTCAATTCCATTTTCAGATTTTGACTCTTTTCTCTTTGGCAATTCCACAATAAGGATGCATAAAGGAAAGAAAAAGTAGTAATAAAGAAAATAAAGACTGAAGCTAAAAAGAATAATGAAAGAGAATTACTGTATTTAATCGCATATGAAAAGGATCTTGGTATCATAGTAACTGATAAACTATCATTCTCCAAGTATATTGCCAAGGCTAGGGCAACGGGGTGCTAAACTGATTAAGCATACCTTTTCATATATAGACAAAGACTCCATTCCTTCTACTATATAAGACTTATGTCTGTCCACACCTCGAGTACTGTGCACAGGTCTGATCACCGTACTTAGAGAAAGATAAAATTCTGTTAGAAAAAATCCAGAGCCGAGCAACTAAGTTAGTACCGGAATTAAAAAGTATGAGTTATGAGGACAGGCTAAACGTGTTAGGGTTAACATCATTAGAAAATAGGAGGAATCGGGGAGACTTAATAGAAATGTTTAAGATTATGCATGGTTTAGAAGTAGTAAACCCGGATGTATTTTTTTACTAGAAGGGGGTACAAGGGACTGAGAGGCCACACATATATGGTAGAAGCAAATAGAAGTAGATTGAATATCAGGAAATTCTTTTTTAGCAATAGAATGGTAGAACTTTGGATTGATTGATTTGTTTAGCGGCATATTGATGGGTTATTTATGCCTAAATCAGTTTAAAATTCCAAAAAATAGAGTCTTGTGATTTTGGTGAAAGGTTATGTTTGTTAAATAGCGTCTTGTGACTTTGCTGAAAGGTTTTTTGTTTTTTTTAAATTGAGTCTTCCGACTTTGGTTAAAGATTATTTTTTTTTCTTTACTCAGTGTCTTGCGACTTTGGTGAAATGTATTTTTTTTTTTTTAAATAGTATCTTGCGAGTTTGGTCAAAGGTTCTTTTTTTTAACTAGTCTTGTGACTTTGGTGAAAGAACAGGTTGCCCCTGTTGGGGGGGGGGGTCCTACCCCTCTGCTGGGGATGCAGTCGGTGCATTCTAGGCTGCAGCCGAAAGGGCCAGTAGGACTCTGGAATAGATTAGCAGAATATGTAGTGATATCAACAGATCTAAATGATTTTAAGAAGAATTATGATGTTTATTATTACACCACTGCAAAGGTTTAAGGTCATAGATATTGTGTAAATATGATTGTTATGATGTGTGCTTGTATATACAAATTGTATACTTTTTTTCACACTAAAATAAACAATGTTTAAAAATGTTTTAAATGTTTTCACCAAAATATGGCTCAAAAAGGTAAACATAACCTTTGTTGTCCAGCCCTATATTAGCCAGAACTTGAAGAGGAGTTAAAACACTGGATGTTAAATGAGAAGATTTCAGAGAAATGCGTGTTTTTAAAAAAAATATTCCCTGTTGAAATAGCGGGGGGGGGGGTCTTATATGGCATCAAATACAGTAGAATGAAGACAGTAAAAAGAAAGCTGAAGAGAATATTGTTTTCAAATAAAATAACTGAAAGGACCAAAAGGAGGAAAGAGAAAAGGAAAGAATGAAAAAGAAAGTATGGGAGAAGGAATGAAGAAATGGTCAGACAGATGTTGAAGGAGGAGAATGAGGAAATGTGAATGAAAGCAAAGCATATGATAGATGCCTGTCTATGATAGATGTCTGTCTAGTCAGTTGACAAAATCAGAGGAGAAAAGGGAGAAAGACAATAAAAATTCAGGTGTGAAAATGGGTATCTTATGGGTGGGGATTGCAAGTAGGCGCAAATAGTTGCTTGCTATGAGGTCTGAATAGGGAGTTAAATTTGACACCCTTCATCTCTTTTCTACAATTTGTTTTTACTGATGTTCAAAACAAGAAGAAATAATGTATAAGCATTAAAAGAAAAGATTCTTGGACAAGTAGTGAGAGAAGAAAGAGCTAAATAAAAAACATAGTTAAAATCAAATGAAAAAACAACTATTATTAGTTTTTGACACTTTGTATTCAGGGAAAACTGTCTATACTCCACCCTTCTAGTTTTTTTCTAGGTTTACATGCATTGTTCTTGAACAATGAATACAACAATCTTTACAATTTAAGTCTGTTAGAATGACACAAGAGAGAAACTTTTTCATTAATAACACTGTGCAATGTGATTTTTGTTCCTGGGTAGTGAGTGTTATTTTCTAATTGCTTATGTGCAAAAAGTATAGAAAATGGCTATTATTCACTTCAAACTTTGCTTTTGTGACCAGGACAGTGATATTCATATGTAATTGTTTTTCTTACTTCATGTAATTAAAAATGTACAAAACTGTCTGTTGTCCAATTTCAAATTATCACTGTCTTGGTAACAAAAGCAAAGTTTGAAGGGAATAATTGACATTTTCTATACTTTTTAGACATAATCAATCAGAAAATAACACTTATTACCCAGGAACAAAGAAAAAGTTTTTAAAAAGTTGTATAGTGTAATCTGTCTTAGTTCAAACAAGTGATATCTGTTATTGTTCAATACAGCATACAGAGTTTTCTCCCTTTATTTTTTGGACATAACCTTAATATTTTTGAAAAATGGATCAAGTCTGCTTTTTTCCTTGGATTCAGATTTAAATTTTTTGTTTTAGTATAAATTTCCAGAAACGAAATTTCATGAAATTAGTTTTTAATTTAAATTATTTTAAGGGTCACACAATTTTAGGTGGGAAAAAACCTCTTTGAAAATATTTTAAAATAGATTTTTTTAAATATGTCTGTTTATAAAATAAAGTAGAAACAAAAAAAAAATAAAATGAAAAAATAAACATAAATGTTTTCTTTTTGTAAATCTCCAAAATAGTTTCTTTGGTTTGATTGTTGGGAGAAAAACGGGTTATTACCTCTGCCAACAAAGTTGGAAGAGGTATATGTATTCACTTCACGTGTATCTGTCCACACAGTATCTCCAAAAGTTCAATGAATTTTAATGACATTTTGTAGAAAAATGAGCCATGGACTAAGAAGAATTGATTCAATTTTGGGGTGGATCCAAGAATTTGTTTTGGATTGAGAGATATTTTTTCATATATTAAGACAATAGTTTGAAAATTACAAATTTAAACTTACAGTTACCTGCTTTGCACTGTAGCTATATATTGACTGATTTTCATTCAGTTTTTAGTTAGTGTGTGGCATTGGCAGAGTTATGCGCTCTCTGAGTGCTTTCTAGTTTGATTTAAAGAGACTGAATCTCAATCAAGGTTTAGTTAGATTTCCTTTTGAAGGATTAAACAAAAATACTAAAAAGTTATTAGAAACAGTCAACCAAAACTGTTAACATAGGTTTCTTCAGTTTTTAAGCTGGTCTGGCTGGCTGGTTATTTATTTATCACACACCACAGACCATATCAATGGAGCTGGAAATTTAAACATTTACTCCTTATTATATCTAAACAAAACAGTTTTTTTGAAAATCAACCTCCCACTATAAACCAATTGTATGGTTCAATTTGCAAGTTTCGGCTAAATTGGTCACTTAATTTGTGTCCAGCAACATTCAAGCTTGTTTTTGTTGTTGAAAATTCAGACTTTTTTGTAGTGATCACTGCTCAACAAATGATGAGAGCAGTAACTTATTCATTAATCAACCTTTTTTCCAATTCTTTTTAATTGATCACTCCCAACATGGCATGCTGCCAAAAGACATTGGTCATGTGACAGTTTCTATTTAGTGAATAACCAGACCTGCTTTCTACTTTGAACATTGGCCCCGTCGGCTGGGGCATAGAATACACCGACTGTATCCTCTGCAGAGGGGTAGGACCCCACCAAATGAGGCCGGCCCTGTCGGCTGGGGCCTAGAATATGCTGACTGCATGCCCTGCAGAGGGTTAAGACCCCCACCCCCCAAACAGGCGCCACCAAAGTCGCAAGACTCTAATTAAAAATAATAACCGTTTACCAAAATCGCAAGACTTTAATTTAAAAAAATAATAACCAAAGTCGCAAGACACTATTTTGGTGATTATAAACTGATTTTGGCATTAAATGACCCATCAAGGGTTGATATGCTGCTAAACAAATCAATCAATCAATACTTTGACCATTAACTTGAAAATACCTTTCCTTTGTCAAAGAAGCTAAAAACGAGAACTTTGCTCAGCACTGGCCCACTGGACTTTAAAGGTTCAAAATCCTGTTGCAAGACAATAAATATTAGATTGATACAGAACACTTTTTATTCCAACTGTGTAAATCCAGAATATTGACAGATAATTTATCAGAGACCATCTCCATTGTAGGAACATAATAGAAAGGAATATATGCACTCATTGAATTTATTTTAACTAATTTTTAAAAAATATACTTTAAGGGAAAAGTGTTGCTCCAAAGCTTGTTTGCTGTATTTTGCAGAATATCAAAGTGATGAAGAAATCACTTTAGTATTATTTATTGACCGTTTATTAATCCCTGCTATCCACAACACTGGTTTATTGCTGGGTTTAGGTTATTCATGTGTTCTCACATTTATATGTATCTATGTATCCAGACATTGCACAACCCTAACTGTTCATAGTAGAAACTAAATAGGTTTTTAGTGTGGGGTTCAATTTACAATGTAAGTTTATCTTGAATTGGTCACTAGTTTGTAGCCGCTTGTTTTTTGAAAACTCAGACGTTTTTTGGTGATCACAACAAAATGCGAGAAGTAACTTATTCATTGATCACCCCTTTTCCCAACTTTTTAATTGAACACCCCCAACACAGCATATATGGGTGGCAGTGATTCATAATTTCCCGTGGAAAAGGAAAAAAGTACAGCCAAGATCCAAGAACAGTTTTTATATATTCAAATGAATGTGCCTCTCTGGGCAAAGCCACATAAATTTTGTATAATACAGGCCTCCCCCATTATAATGCGGTTTGTTATTGCGCAGTTCACATTATAAAGTGAGTGGATGGTGGACCCCAAAATATTAATCTAGCGCCAAAATAGCTAGATTGATCGCAGCTCGGTTATAACCCAGTTGGCTTCCTTGGACCCCAACACCCACATATAACATAGTAGTAGTAGGTTTTGTTTTCCTTGTTTTTTTTCAAAGTCCATTATATATAGTGCCAAAAGATGATTTTAGCCTGGAATTAGAATTATGGATTTGATAGAAAAAGATTTACAAGTTGAATCACATGAATACTGAAGAACAAATACATTTATTTCTTCTAACACAATTTTAATTTAAAAAGAAGGTTTTTTTTTTTATATATGAGTTGGCATAAACCTCTAGGATTTGTAGGAATTTGGGTGTTGGATCACAAATTCTGATTTATAAAATTATCAGTTAGCTTCCACCTGACTTGCAAGAAGAGCTCATGAATCATTTCTCATCAAAAGACAATATTTGTCTTGTGAAGATCAAAATCATTTTTTTAACTAATAATGGAATTCAAAAAGTTTCTTATTCACTTTGAGAAATTTATCTAACACTTCTGACAATGAATATTATTATTGACTTTTACCTTTAAAATTCACTATACAATGAAGAGTGTGACTTTTTCTGTTTGTTTCTGTCTGTAACAATGGACTCTTCCACTTAAAGGTAATAATATTGCTGATAAAAATATCTCCTACCCACTATTTGAAGCAATGAACTTCCATTTAAGCGAGTTCAGTCACTTTTTAATAAAACCTCAGATGAAA
>VCCN01004387.1:1981096-1993821 GCA_006491835.1 Architeuthis dux
TATACATATACACACATACACTTCTATAAATTAAATATATGCATATATATTAAATAAATTAAATATATGCATGTATATATTTACACATCTATAAATATATGTGTATATATGATTGATTTACATGGTAGGTAATTTCTCTTCATGTACTTAGACATCGAAGACCCAGCAGCACCCATAAAGCAATAAAAATAAATTTCTTGTGGTCATAACTCTGGTGTTCAAAGTGCAAACACATCACTCGAATTATGATTAACCTTTTATTATACAATAACCAAAATAGAAAATTACGTTTAACTTAACAAATTGAAACTATTTGCCATTAGCCGAGATGGAAGCCATTATCTTTGTGGCTGTCTGCCTTTTAAATCGGAAGCGGGGCATTTTATTACGAGACAGCTCGAACCCACCCCACCCCACCTCACCATGCTTTATGCTGCCCTACCCCAAATCATCCTTTTAGCACAGGTTTATCATCCTGAATAGGGTCTGTTCATGTTGTATTTAAGACCTACCTAGAATGTATCTCTACCCAGCACAATTATTGTTCAACTTGGGGTTTGTGCTGTGGCTCAGCTGATAAAGGCATTGATTCATAGGAAAAGTTGTTTTTAATTTTTTAGGATGGTCGTAAATATGAAAATTTAGGTAACCCATTATCAGTTTATATACCATAGATCTTGCATGATGAATTATTATATCATCTTTTCACCTAAGCAAAGAATAAATAAAATGACCTTAAAGATAAGGACTTCCGGCTCCTATATACCCTGTTGACCAGGCAAATTTTTTATTTGTTTTTTTATTCAGTGTAAGGATCTATTTATATATGAATGAAACAAATTAAAATATTTGATTTTATGTTAGGAAGACAAATAAACTTGATTCTGAACTAAGAGAAAAATGTCCCTTCTTTCTGTTGGTCAGTCATGTACCAATCAAATCCATACATATATATATATTAACAATAGAGAAAAAGAATCTAGTTTTGAAAAAACGAAAAAGAAGTCTCTGATATTTAATAAGATCAGACATACAAATTGTGATGTTACATAACATCAGACTTAGGTATTTCTATAGTAAAACTTGTAACAATAGGTATGGTAGAGTTAATTTGACAATGTGGAAATGAAAGATTGAGAAAAGCGTGTTATGTCTCAAACATATTTATTATCATTAAGATAAGCCTTGATGCATTTTGCAGAGTTTCATTCGGCATCTTCAGAAGCTCTTTTGCAGTGCAGAAAACTCACGTGTGTGCAGTCCGACTCCTCACATGTTTGTGTGAAAGGTATACTGAGCTGGGAAAAACAGAGAGAGTGTAGCGTGTAGGAGAGAGGGGGGAGGTGACATGGGTCAGATTCTGGTAATTTGTGTGCCCAGTATGAGGTAAGTTTCTAGATAGCTTGGTTTATGTCTATCAGCCTTTGAGTGGGTGGGAAATGTATGTGTGATTTGTGTGTTTTATGTTCCTTCCTCTTCCCGCTTCTTATGAGTCCCCATGTGTATATATTGAAGCTTTTCTTTTGAAAGAAGTTAAAAGCTGTTTTAAATAATAACACCTCCAAATTACTCAAAATGTGTTTAAAGCACATTCAGAAGAAGAAAAAAAAGTGAAATCAAAAGAAAAATTGTGAAAAAATATGCAGAAAACTGGATAAAAGTTATGTCTAATTAAATAAAAATACTAGAAAGCACTCAGTGAGTGTATACCTCCGGCAATGCCACCATAATGATGTCATTGCTGTTATTGCACTACATTTCAATTATGATGACATCATACAGTGTTATTATATCAGAAAAGCTGAAACATTTTCCTATCTTGCAATGTTAACAAAATCGCAAAAAAAAAAGATTTCCTGGAACCACCCCAAAATTTAATCAATTGTTCCACACAATGTCGTTGAGAACTTTTGGAGATATAGTGTAGCCAAACATGTGTGAATACATAACTGTATAAAAAAAAATGAAAAAATATTTTTCAATCAGAAGAAATTCCTGGATCCACCCCAAAATTTAACCAAGTGTTCTTTACCCCATGGCCTGCTCTTCTAGAAAATTCATAGAGAACTTTTGGAGATATTGTGTGGTCAGACAGACAAACATGAGTGAATACATATATCTTTTCCAACTTCGTTGGGAGAGGTAAACAATGTATAATGTCTTGGAGAATCCAGCTTGTGGAAGATCTAAGAAGTAGACTCGTGTTCAACTCATTTACCAATAGACAAGGTGAACTTATCAAGTATTACTGTTTGTATGGAAAAGGCTAGTGAGTGTGGGTGGGTGTAGATGGCTTCAGGAAGTCTCTTCAGAAATAATCAAAGACACAATCAGTCAAAGCGGAAAAATAAGAAAAACAAAAATATCGTAAAATGAATACTCTACAGACAGATAATTCCAAAATTAGACGCAACTATTTGAAAATTTCATGTTAACGATTTGCCATTTGTTCTTTTCCTTTTTGTTTTGGTTCTCCTGTGCAGGTCCTTTGGGATTGAGGGATGTGTTTCAAGTAATAGAAGATAGACACTGTGATGGAAGAAGTGATTTGAAGGGTTGGAAAGCAGAGAAGAGATTTCTAAGGTCCCAACTCCGAAAATAATTCTTTAAAATTCAAGAAATTTAAAATATGAGAAAATATTTAAGGAAAAATATAAGTTTGAAAAGCAGAAATAAATTAAAAGAGAGAGAGAGAAAGAAACAGTTTTGTCTTGGGTTAAACGCTGCTAACATATGTGCAATAATGAATGTTTAATGTCCTATGCCAGCGGCCAGCCAAGTAATCTTGCTATCTGATAGGGAGTAAATATAAAAAGAAAAGTTTTTTGTTTTCATATCAGAACTTTAACCCATCGAACCCATAGTACTGGTTTACCGGTAGAACGCTCCAGCATCTAATCACTGTAGTAACGATAAACCAGTAAGAGGATGAACCTCAACCCATAGTAATGGTACAACACTCTGGCGTCTAATTGCGGTAGTACCAGTAAACCAGAAAGAGTACCTCAAGTTTAGAGTTTGTAAAATAACTTGAAACACAGTATTCAGCGTAGTACTCAGTACCTTTAGGAATAGGGTAAATCTAATGGCGACACGCTTTGTCTACATATTTCTGCGAATAATTTAAAACGTTTTTGTGTTGTTATGAAATGGATAGGGATGCTGATCAACCAAGCTGTTCCGGAGTGAAAAAGAGGAGGGTAAGGTTCCTGAGCATTGAAGAAGCGTTATCTAAAGTGCTTGAATCTGATGACAATGAAATGGTTTACGATGAAGACTATCCCAGGAGTGACCTAGAGTCAGTGCACACAGACAGTGGTGATGACAGCAGAGACAATTCAGACAATCACAAGGATAGATGGAGGGATCAAATAAACAGGGTGCGTGCCACTGGTAGTGCTGGCGATGCACAAACAGCTGCGAAAATTTAGATCTGCTGGAGACAGGATGGTCCAAAGGATTCACACCTGACAGTGTGAGATTCAACGATAGTGACTGTGGGCCTCAGAACATACCAGAAAATTTGTCTGAATCTAGCACAGCAGCCGAATTTCTCAGTAAATCTTTTTTGGCCGAAACATTCTGGCAGAATCTCTGTGCTGAAACAATCAGGTGAGCAGGTCAAAGTGTCAAATCCTGATATATATTATGTCAAAAATTAGAATCCAGCAACAGTTGGAGAAATGAAGTCATCTATAGGCTCATGCCTGCAAATGAAATTTGCTCTTTGTCATACCAAGATATAGTCCACTCAGATGGTGTAATTGTTAGCAAGTCTGCCTCACACACAGGTCTTGGGTTCGATTCCCGGTATGAGTGAAGAGTGTGAAAAACTAGTCATTAGGACAAATTTCCCTGTGCACTCAAAGCTGTGTGATTAGGGTGATGGTATCCTTTCGGTAGACTTGCATCCTGCCAAGGGGGTGGTCATAGAAAACTTGTAAGAATATAGACCTGGTCTCGACTTGAAACTTGCAAGGATCACTAAGCTGATGCATGCACTAGAAACCGAGTCTTCATCACCGGGTGTATACTCCATTGGGAGTTGTCGCTTAAGAGATGGATGCTTTACTTTTTATACCAAGATATGCTGATTACTAGCAAAACAACAAAAAACACTTTCTTTCACTCACATTGGATTTAGGGAGAGGATGAATCGAGACAAAATTTTGGAATTCTGAACACTTCTACACTTAATCAATGAAGAAGACACCAGTAGAGACAAAACAGACTAGCATTCCAAGGGAAATTATGAATCACTGCCACCCATATATGCTGTGTTGGGGTGATCAATGAATAAGTTACATTTCTTGCCTTTTGTTGGGCTGTGATTAGTAAAAGAGGTTTGAATAAGTAGGTAAAATGTTTTTTTTGTTTTTTGAAAATTCCCAATGCAATATAAGTTTATGCTAAATTGGTCACTAGTTTGTGCCTGCTTGTTTTTTGAAAATTCAAACCTTTTTCAAAAAAATAATTACAGCCCCCAAAAAGGCGAGAGAAGTAACTTATTGATCACCCTTTTTCCAACCTTTTAATTGATCACCCCCAACACAGCATATATGATATATATATGTGGTGATTCATAATTTCCCTTGGAATCATAGTTTTCTCTTTTCTGTCTACCTCTCTCTACCTCTCTCTCTCTATCTCATCTAATTTCTCACTTCTTTTTCTCATCACCCCCAACTCATTCTCATTCTAATCTAAACTTACCTTCTTCCTCCTTTCCCTATTGAACTGTGATCAACACACCTGTCGGATCACCTGGTCATAAAATTCAAATGAGGCTTACATTAAAAATGATTTGCTTATCTTCTTAATCTTACTTTGCCAAAACACATCAATCCTAACCCTGACCTCTGCCAACAATTCCTATGTTTAAGAAGAAAACAAATCTTTTTTAAATTTTGAAACTTTTAAAACCTGCAAAATATATATTATCAACCAAAATAAATGCAAAGCAAAATTTAATTAGGAACTGTTTGGTGCTAAAAACAAAAACAGCCTCACAGATATTTTTTGACATTTTCTACAAGACCTAAAGGTTTCCTCTGGGATCTGGTGCCAGTATTTTAACAGCAGGTCCTTTAACTACAGCAAATTATGCAGTAGAGGTTCAGTATTCATTCAATGGTTTGTTTAAGAATGAATGTCATGTTTCAATGGTTTGTTTAAGAATGAATGTCATATAGCACTCTCTTATATTGAATACATAAAACTAGCTAAGATAAGGATAATATCTTTATCTTAGCTAGTTTTATATATTCAAATAGTTTTTTCAGTCAATTGAACTCCTTGTTGTTAACACAATGTTTCGGTTGATCCATTCTTCGGCATTCCTCAGAAGTTCTTAATTTCAAAGGAGGCAACCCTTATAACGTAGGATTTGGGGGTTTCTTTATCCTTGTCTTGTTGGTTTGGATTTATCGAGTAGTGGAATCATTGAATTCTGCACTAGTCTGTCAACTATGTTAATGTTAATGACCCATCTCTAGCTATAGAAAATAGTTTTCTATATATATTTTTTTTAAAGTCTTGGCTTGTCCATTTTTCAGCTTCCTTCAAATGAATGTCATATACCACTCTCTTATTGTAGGTTAATAATTCTGATTGATTCAAAAAGAAAACCCCCATAGAACTTAGGTAGCATTTATTTTGTAGCAAACCAAAAATAGATGATCTTTCATCCTTCAAAACAAAGCAATAAAAACACACATATTTTTTACTACACTCTATCCAAACTAAAAATTGAACTTATTATTAAATGTTAATGTGATATTGTTAAGTTTTAGGTAATACTAATGGAGTCAAATAGTAATTAACCTAACAAATTTAATCCACTATGTTACAATTTATTAAGCTGAACTGATTTTTGTTAAAAAGCACCTTCTATAAAGTAGTTCTGTTCATGATAAAAACATACCTGGTTATTATTTGATAATTCTAAATAAAAATATCAAGATTCAACTATAAATTATATAATAATATGATTGTTTTATGAAATGTAGTAATAGAGGAAGCTATTTATTATAATCATGGATAATGTTACAAAATGGTTATTGTTATCAAAATCAGTCTGTCCCAAACACTTTATTCAAAATGAATTAAAAATTATATCGAAATATTTATATTAAAGATATTAATTTTTTATAACGTGAAGTTGTTTATAACAATAAATTTAATAACAATAAGTGTAAATTGCTCCAATTTTTATTTCTTTTGCTTAGTGTTATCAGTTGGTTATTGTTATCTAAAAGACCCTGTCCTAAAGTGATCACAATAAGCGGCTTCCTCTGTATAGATGTAATAGCTCTATTTTGTCAGTAATGCCTATCAAATTTTAGGTAAAATAATTTCAAAATTCAGTGTTTAATCATCAATTTTTTTTCCTACTACCAGAAATATTTAGTTTGTTAATGCAGAAAATAACTAAAGCTGAGTTTAGGAGCAGTAGAGTCATGGTAAAGTCAGTGGGCAGTGATAAGAAAACCAAAAGTCTTGCCTACTTATACTGGGTTCAAATGTAGTTGGCACTAGAATACAACCATTTCCCATTTTCTCTCCTACCACAAAAATTTGCTGTGTCCCTATACATATAATAATTAGAGTGGCTGAAAGTTTTAATTAGAGTGGCTGAAAGTTTTGTTGAATTTGTCTGATGTATTCTATCCATGAGAGCATAGGTTACATAAACAGCCAGTTTAAAATATATATGTAACTGTAATGAAATACACTCCAGTCGTGTTGTTTGTTGATAGGAAAGACAATAGAGAAGAATCACAAATTTGGGGGGATAGTATTATTAGTGCGCTCGGCTGGAAGGTGACAGATTCCGAACCAGAATTTGGGTCAACGGTTGACCGGGACACGTGGAAGTCAGAACAAAGAAAATGTGTTCGACCAATCAGCCCCGCCAAATTATTTTTGTGTGCAGTGATTTTAAATCAGCGGTCAGTTAGTCAGTTGGGCAGAGAACAGCAAGGGGTCAACAAGCTAAAAGCTTCACTCCCACCGTCAGGGTGTGGAAGATAGTGGGAGGAAGAAAACCAGTGTGATTTGATTTTTTAACTGCTACCATCACCCTCAGTACTTCGGTAAAGTAACAACTCGTTAGAATTTCAACAGAAACAGAATTCAATACCCCCGACAGATTCGTGAACCGGTCTTGCATTGAAGCTATCAACAGAAATAAAACAAAGCCATATTTTCCTTGAGAATAATGAATTTGGTCGTCTTTCTCTCCAGCCACGTGGGAGAGCCTTTCTTCGGTATGAACAAAAATGTTTTATTTCCCTCCACAGAATTTTCAGCGCTGTAAATGTATAACCCGACGAGACATCTCACATCGGCGAGAAGAAATACTGGTATCATTCTACATAACTATACATAAATATTTAATTATCAACTTTAAATAATATTTTATTATTTTTATTTTTATTAGATGAAGTATTGTAAACCATTATTACTAATTTTGACTACTATTTTCATTCATCCTCATTCATCATTTTTAGTTTCTTTTTTTATCACAACTTATCTCAGGCTGTCAACCTATTGGCTATGAGTAAACAGCGCAGATTGGAATAAATAAAGAGAGCTTATCTTTTATTTCTGATACGCACTGTTTATCTGTTTATTCACTGCCGTAGGTCAATAGACAGAGTTAAGTTCTGATAACAAAATAACTAAGAATTAAGATGGAGGAAAATAGTAGTCAAAATTAAAGACTTTAAATAAGTTTTAATTTTTGTACATGGATAAATCGTTAAATTAAAAAAAAAAAGAGGCACACTAAAAGATTAATTGTTTATTCCTTTTTTTCTCTCTCTATTAGAGATTAAATTTTGAATACTGAAGAATGTGTCTCTGATTTACAAGACTTGGTTTGCATAATTATACAAGCAGCCTTTTAAACTTACAGTACTTTCTGGTTACCTCTGCTAACAAAGTTGGACAGAGGTTATGTATTCACCCATTTTTGTCTGTCTATCCACACAATATCTCCAAAAGTTCTCAATAAATTTCAATGACATTTTGTGGAAAGAGGGCCAAGTAACATTTGATTAAATTTTAGGGCTGATCCAGGAATATTTTTTTCGACTTTATTAACATTGTGAGATAAGACAATTTTTCGGCTTATCAGGTGTTACAACACAGTAGTGACATCATCATTAATAAATGTGATAACCTGCATCATAGTTGTTTTTCAAACTATGGATGATATGTCTCTGATAAATAATTATTACAAACTTTTGTCACTGCATAGTCTGGGATCTGTAACCTGATTGTTCAGTTTTTAGTGACAATGGCTTTTGCAGAGGTATGGGCTCTCTGAGTATTTATACTAGTTTATATTTTGTAGTCATTACAGAATTTTGGGGCAGATTCATACACAATTACTTCCCTTGACAATGAGTGCTTTCTAATATTATACTTGTTTTTCAAACTATTATTGATACGTCTTTGATGAATAAATATTGTAAGCTTTTGTCACGGCAGTCTGGGATCTGTAACTTGATTGTTCAGTTTTTAGTGACAATGGTGTTGGTAGCAGTATACACGCTCTCAGTGATTTCTAGTTCCCTTCTTTTTCCTTTCTTAACCAGAAATCAAACCCCAACTTCACAATTTATAAAGCAAATTATTTTACAGATAATGATGTCCGTGAATTAAACACTACAGTTGATTCCATTTGAGTGAACCAAAAACTATGGGGGAGTTGGGAGAAAAATGGATTCCACAAAAGTCTAGGTTTATCCCAAGGCAAAAAAGCTTCAGGGAATAATGCTTGACATAAGGAATTTTGATTTTAATTTTTTGACTTTTAATAATGGAAAATGGAGAAAAAGAAGAAATTAATACAGTATGGATTTAGGAAGTGTTTCTGCTTCTTCCAGCTGCAAAACGAGAGAGAATTTTAAATAAAGATTTATTTTACCAATACTTTTTATTTAGAGCCTCAATTTCACCTTTAAACTTGTTTGCTTGTCCTCACATCCTGTCAGTATCCAGGTTTATTCTGGAGGGTGCAAGAATTTGTCATGATTTTAAGATTCGGGAATTTCTACACCTTTTTATCCGGAACAATAGGCATCCAGGTTTTAAAAATTTTCTATCTCTTCTCGAGTAACGGATACATCGAATCCGGGGCTTTGGGAAAGAGAACGACTTCCTCTAGAAACAATGACAAGCCTTAACAAAGAAACCAACAAGAGCAAGAACATGCCGAAAAATTGCAGAGTAAAATGCTACAATAATAACAAAGAAATGAAAGTGAAGTTACTGTGTTGAGCAGAAAGTCGGGGAGTGGGGTGGGCGGGTGGTTAAGAACCAGTGTCTGCCTGGAGAAGAGCTCATCAAAATGGTATTAAAGCATAATGTCATTTCTGGATATTGTCACCTGATGGATGACCACTCACCCTCCCGCACCGCCAGGACTCAATTTCTGCTAAAGTGCCTTCCAGATTGTGGATTCGTGTGGCAATAATCACTGATAATTAAATGCAAAATAAGAGCTACACAAAATGATACCAAAAGCAATAACAATGCTTTTGTAAATTGATTATTTGCTGTTAGAAATTACTATGTCACAGCTTACTGTTACCGAACAAATTTTGAGAAACAAATTTCAGAGAGTAAATTTAATTTCTCTGATAAAAATATTGCATATTTATTAGAAACCGTCAACCAAAACTGTCAACATAGATTGGTTCAGTTTTTAAGTTGGCCTGGCTCGCTATGTATGTATGTATCACGCATACAGGGTGCACCAACGGAGATAGAGGGCTGAAAATTTCAACATTTACTACTTATTATATGTAGAAAAAAATGGGTTTTTAGTGGGTGGTTCGATATGCAATATAAGTTTATGCTAAATCGGTCCCTTAGTTTGTGTCTGGCAGCATTCATGCTAGAAATGTTTAGTGATCACGGCCCAACAAAGGGCAAGGGAAGTAACTTATTCATTGATCATCCCATTTTCCCAATTTTTTAATTGATCACCCCAACACAGCATGCTGCCAAAAGGTCACATGATGGTTTCTATTGATTGACTAATCAGAACTGTTTTTTGTTTTTGTTTTTTAAAAATCTTACTATTATTCATCAAATGTATGTCTGTCGGTCATCACATAACTCAAGGACGGCTAGAGCTATGGCCACCAAATTTTCTGTGGTTACTATTTTGTGCCTGTCAGGTTAGCTTAACTGAATCTTTATCTTTTTGTTTAATCATATATAGTAGACATCTAGCTGAAAATCTTGCCCATAGGCAACTATTTGAAGAAAATACTACTATTATGGGGTTGCTATACATCTCTGGTGATAAAGACTCAATGTCCTTTGTATTTCTTGCAATTCATCTTTTTTATACTACCTTGTAATGCCTGTATAAAAAGTTTTAAAAGAAATGTCTTTGTATAACTAATGACAAAAGAAAGAAAGATTTTTGTTTATTTTTCAATTTATAGCTATTGAAATATAATTTATACATCCATCAGAAGTACAAAATGCTTAACTCAAGAATTCAATTCAAAATGCATGTTTATCTCAAACTAGTCATCATGTTTGAGAACAGTTAAAGACCAGGATTTCAAATGATGATTTTCAAAGTAGGTGGCCCTCCCCACTTGGATGATTGATGCAACACAATCTTCCTATCTCACCCATTTTGCTCCTAAATTTAGGATTGCTTATGGTGAGTGATGGTCAGCAAGCTAGTCTCACAAATTATTGCAAATATAGTGAGTTTGTTACTCACTGAGTACCCCAATGTTGTTGCTCTGTGCCAAATGAAGTTCAACTTATTAAACAGCTATCCATATATACATGAATATGTCCAATTTGGTGACAGATAGTAATTATTTTCCCACTCATGTCTGTAGTCAGTGTTCAGGCCCAGATCAGGGCTAAGATTTTAAATGATTTTCTATACAAACAGACTCTCCCCACTAGAAAGACTGGTGCTACAGAATCTTTCTGTTCCTACAGTTGTTATTGAACTTAGGACTGATATGGACTGAAGTGCTGATACAATGTTTTCCTTTGATTTTGCATATTACCCTAAAAGATACAACAACTAGGAAACCTTTAAAAGGTATTATTCTAGGGTTTAAATTAAGCTGATATGGCAAATGGTAATAAAAGAGAGAATATATCTTAATTAAGATTTTCAATATACTGTATATTTTGGCGGATAAGGCGACCTTCAAATAAGACGAGACCCCAATTCCAGTCTGAATTTCATGGTTTTAGCTCACTGTTTAGTCACTGTTTTTGTATCAGGGTGTTTTTTTATGCTTCAAGTATTATCTTATCCACCGAAATATATATATAAAAATGTTATATATGTTATGGGATTCGCTACAGATTGACAGTCCATTTCATTGCCACAAGAAACTCATCAGGCGAATGATGAGTTCGCTATTCATCAGTTCGTCTGATGACTTGCTGATGGCAATGAAATGGACTGCCAATCTGTAGTGAATCCCATAACTTAAAATTTTTTTTATATCATTTAAGTAATTTATTCACTAAAATATTGAGAACTGTGTACATTCAACATATTGTGTTTCTTTAAAAATGCACACACACACACACACACACATACATTCCTTCTCTGGTTGTCTTTTATGCCTAGGTGTTCATCTATTGTTGTTTTGTGATTGTCATATTTTCTTCTTCAATTCTGATGGATAGCAGATGTTATGCTTCACAAGTCAGATGAGTGAATCTCACAGAGACAAGAACAAGAACACGAACATAGCAGATTCCAAAGAATTACTTCTTAAGTCTGATCTCGAGTGGCCAAGGGAAGAAGGTAAAACAAGCTGAAAGGAAAATAAAACTTTCTTTTTTCTTTTCTTCTTATGTATATGTATTCACTCTACCTGTCCACAGAGTATCTCAAAAGGTTCTCAATGAATTTCAATGACATTTTGTGGAAGGGTGGGCCATGCGCTAAGGAAGAAGTGATTGAATTGTAGGGTGGATCCAGGTATTATTTTTACAATTACCTTCCCTGCGTCATAGCTGTATATCCAAACAATATCTCGTTCTCAATGAATTTCAATTAAATTTTTCTGGAAGGGTAGGCCATGGGCTATGGAAGAATTTATGGGGCGGATCCAGGAATTTTTTAATTAGGAGATATCTTTTCATTTTTTTCAATATATTTAAGTATTCACTCGTATTTGTCCACACAATATCTCCAATAGTTCTCAATGAATTCCAATGACATGTTGTTGAGGGGTAGGCCATGGGCTAAGGAAGAATCGTTTAAATACTTGGGTGGATCCAGGAATATTTTACAGTTACCTCCCCTGCATTGTAACTATTTGCAAACTGATTTTCATTCATCTTTTATTGATACTGGGGTTGGCAGAGGGGCGTAGTCTTGTTGCTTTTTTCCTCCCTCTCTGTTGGCCAGATTCTAATCTGAACAAAAGCAACGTTAACAAACCAAATTATCATATTGAGAAAATGAAAAAGATTAGATAATGAGCAGCATCCTTATTATAATCATTATTGCATCAATACCTGATATTAAATAAATGCTAGAATCATTTTAGCATGAATCAAGTAGATGTATAAAATTTACCAGACTATCTCGGCAAAACTTTTAAGGCAGTGATAACCTGTTGTGCAATCTTATGCACACTGTTCAACAAATGCCTATTAATAACATTATTAAAGGAAAAAGATTGATGTACACAATGTCAAATTTACTT
>VCCN01004387.1:2034961-2048299 GCA_006491835.1 Architeuthis dux
TAATGATACTAACGACCCCTTTCCTTCAAATTTATACTGATTCTATAGCCTATATAATTCAGGTTCCAAAATCCAACTTTTATGAAAATTGCATCTGCTGCTTTGAACACCAACAAGAAAAATATACACATCCATCCTTGCTCTCTCACGCATTGCCCCTATTGCATTCAAGCAGAAGATGCTGCAGGTTAGTTATAAAAGATTACCCCAGAGTTTGACAATACTTTTTTTATTTCATTCAAAATTAACAGAAAATGTCTGAATTATTATGCAGTTAATTCACGCATAGCAGCATCACTGGACAATAAATTTGTTCATGCATGCACAGGAGTGGTCAAAATGGTGTTGGATTTTAACATGTATTTTATTCAATGGACCATTATTGAATTTCTTGCAGGAGAGAAAAAAAGAAAATCAATGAAATGGTCATGATCAATTACAAACAGTTAACAACTAGCATTCCAAGGGAAATTATGAATCACCGCCACCTATATATACTGTGCTGGGGGTAATCAATTAAAGAATTGGAAAAAGGGGTTATCAATGAATAGTTACTTCTTTTACCTTTTGTTGGGCTGTGATCACTAAAAAATGTCTGACTTATCAAAAAACAAGCGAGCACAAACTAGTGACCAATTTAGCATAAACTTACAATTCATATTGAACCCCCCTCTCAAAGCCTATTTAGGGGAGAAATTTTCAAAAAACAAAAAAAACAACATTTTCTGTACTCATTGAGGGGAGTGTATATGCAAAATTTCAAGTTTCTACTATGAACGGTTAGGGCTGGGTGAAGTCGGATACAATGATAGATACATAGATACATATAAATGTCAGAACAATTGAATAACCTAAACCCAGCAATAAACCAGTACAGCTGTTGAAAGCCTGATTTGCTTAATTTTTAATTCTGTTGAAAAATAAAGCTATAAAAATTGTGTATGCAAAGATTTCTTTCACATATGTCTACTCAAATAATCACCTAGCTACACACAAATATATCTATTATTATCCATATTGGAGTCGTATAAATACATTCATATATACACAAGAAGCTGTTTACTATGAACACGGAAAATGTTATTGTTATCAAAATCAGTTGGTCGCAAACACTTTATTTACAATGAATTAAGAATTTTGAAATAAAATTTTATAATGTAAAGCTGTTTATACAAATGAATATAATAACAAAATGAATTTAAAAAATGATAATGACATTTTGACTAATTAAAGAAAGAATCATCTTGGGACATACCTCACTTTCAAGCTTCATCAGGGAGGGACTTGATCCACAAAGAAGGCATACTTGGACATTGGTCATCAATTCAAAAACAAGTAGCCGATAGGGGACCTGCAAAAGAAGAAAAATGTAATCAGTTAAACTTTTTCAAGAGATTCAAAGAAAAAGTCTGAAATTCTGAGATGAAGTATTATCATTACACCACATATTATTCAGACCAATATCCTCATTTTTGTTGTTTTCATAACTGTTTTGAGTGATGCACTCTCTGACAGTTCTAGTATTGTCATTATTTCATTAACTAACATAGTGCCTGTAAAAAAAAGACAGGGTTATTTATGCTATGTATGGATAAATTATGGATTGATGCAATACACTCTTCTGACCCCCATTTCCCTTCATGCAATACTATGTACTTGATGTAAGCGAAGGAGTAAAGCTATTATCAGCAGCAGCCGTTTGTCTGCTGCTTGCTTGGTCAGCTGCTAACTTGTAACTTAATTTCACTCAATATTCAAGCAGTGTAAGGTTAATTCAATTGATATGTGGCCCTCCTGCCTGCCTGCCTGCCTACCTCCATGTCGGTTGTTTGAATCACAGCAAGGTCTCGTTAATTTTATATATCTGTTTGCATGACAGAAATCAACATACAAAAAAGTGACAACGGCTTTTATGTAATAAATTATTCAGATGATTATCCTTATCTTTATTGTTTTAATCACAGCAATTAGGCTGATGATTTCTGCAGAATTCCTAGTACTGTCTGAAATCATGAATTATTTGGACAAATATCCTCATTTTTGTTGTTTAGTGCTATGGCTTAAATAGTTGAAAACCTGTCAAGGAAAGCAAACAACTGATAATCACCACCTATACTCTGACCCCCTCCTGTCATGGACCCTCTCAAACATTTCTCACTAACTACTGTTCTTTCCTAAACTTTAAACATACATGCCCTGAGATGATATTTTATTTATATTTAACTTCTTACATATACAAAAGGCCAAGGAGACAAAGAAATTGACAGGAGTGGGGGCCATTCATCATTTTATAAAAGTGGGACTGCTATTAATTGACAATTATTCATTGTAGTGACAGAAGGGATATAACTAATGACAGGGTACAAGGGTTGGGAGCAAGAGGGTTAAGATTTTAGAAAAGAAGGCAGTTAGGAAATGGTTAATAGTATTGATCCCTTATTTTTATCTTGCTGAATTTATTAGCAATGGCTCAGAACACTTCTTCGCCTTGATGACTTATTGGAACTAATATCCTCATCATCATCTGCTGCTTTTAACATATTTCAGCTGTTTTAGCTGATGTGTTCTTCAGCCTTCCTCAGCTGCATCCTGTAATTCTTGAATGTCAATCAGTATTTTTAGAAACCATCCACAAAAACTATCACCAAAACTGTCAACATAGGATTTTTCAGTTTTTAAGTTGGTCTGGCTGGCTGGCTATGTACTTACACCTTATTATGTCTAGAAAAAACGTTTTTTCTTTCTTTTTTGAAAATACCCCCCATACCAGGTTCAATTTGTAATGTACATTTAGTTTATGCTAAATTGGTCCCTTAGTTTGTGTCCGGCAGCATTCATGCTTTTTTTTTTTTTTAAAAGGGGGGTCAGCTGATGATCCACAAAAACAGCTGAAATATGTTAAAAGCAGCAGATGATGATATTAGGTAACTTATTTATTGATCACCCCTTTTTCCAATTTTTTAAATGATCATCCCCAACACGGCATGTTGCCAAAAGACATTGGTCACATGACGGTTTCTATTGGATGACTACACAGACCTGTATTTGTTTTTAATTGCATCAGCTTCTCACTTAGAACAATTCACAGACCTGAGCATCATAGCAAGATTCATTGAAAAATAACATGAAAGGACTCAGAGAGCACATACCTCTGCCATAGTCTTTGTCACAAAAAAACTGAATGAAAATCAGTCTATATATAGCTATGATGTACACAATTGTAAAAGAATTCTTGGACCCACCCCAAAATTTAATCAATTCTTCCTTAGCCCACCCTTCCACAAAATGTCATTGAAATTCATTGAAAACTTTTGAAGATATTTGGACAAACATGAGTGAATACATAAATGTAAGAAAAAAAATGAAAAATGTCTCCCGATCGGAAAAAAATTCCTGAATCCACCCTAGAATTTAACCAATTTTTCCATACGTCATGGCTTACCCCTACAGAAAATGTCATTGAAATCCACTGTGACATTTTGGAGATATTGTGTGGACAGTCATGAGTGAATACATATATGTCCTCTAATTCCAATAGATAAATAAATACTGGATAACTTTGAAGAATCACCAAATGTAACACCACTCTGAGAGAAGCCAAGGAATACATCAGTTGAAATGTTGTGATAAAAACTACAAAGATGAGGATACTAGACCAAATAATGGAATGATGACTATGCTTCAACTAAGGATTACTGACAACATTCCCTGTAAGTGACTTCTAAGACTATCTCTCTAACCACTGTACTGAAGGGAGTTCACCTTGTATAATATCGGGGTACATCAGTAAATATGCAGCCTGACATGTAGTTGAATTTGATCTGAAATTTGAATCTGAAAAAAAGGTGATTATGTTAAAAAATAAATGCTTTTTTTTCATCATTAGGCTATGAACTTATCGATGTACTTACGTATAAATAAACAGATTGGAAAAAGCCATTATAAATTGTCAATATGTTAATCTATCATATGCAATGATAGATAACTCTGTTAGCTTTCTTTGTTAATGATCAGTAGTGAAACTCTCCCGTTTTGTAAGTCCCTTTTCTCTGATATTTTACTGTGTTGAAATTAGTTAGAGGTTCTGGTGTCCTAGCGTGTAGACGTCTATGTTCGAGTGTAAATAAAAGTGAATTGAAGACACCAAGAAGTGTATGCATTTATAGTGTTATATCGAAGTTGATAGTGAACAAGTGGATCTACAGAGTCTAACATAAATAATTTCATGGAAAAGTTATTTCTACTGAAAAAGAATTGATGTACCTACATACATAGTTCCCTCTAAGCTGCGCATACGTGTTTTGCAACTAGTACACAAAGGAAATTAATGTGCGAACAAAAGATTTAAAATTCTGTAGATAGCTTACTGAATTTTCATTGAAAAAATATTGATCCCCTATGAATTCAAAGTGTGTTGAATTCATAAGTGTGCAAATACTTTTGTCACAGGAAAAAAATTTACACAACATAAGATTTTCACACCCACTGACTCCAAAAAATTAGAGGGTACATTGCCTACATATAAATAAACTGATACACTTTCAGTTGAATTATTATCTCCATTTTAAAAAAAAAAGAAGTTTTTTTGCCAATTGGTCCAAACTTTTAGCCACCCTAGGGTATGTCAGAATGACCCTGATATTTCCTTGCATGCAATTTGATCGTTTCGGTGATCACAGGAACATGGGTTTTGCAGGCAGGCAATGGAATTATCCAGAATCCTACTTCTCACAAATATCACTTCTGATAGGCAAGCCAACATCTGCATGAGGCCACCACCAGCTCAATGGTGCGTTAGTTATTAACTACTAACAAATGAGATTAATTGGTATTAATTTCTTTATCCTTGGATGAAGAGGCAATGGATTTCGGTGATCTTTTTAAGAAAACAAGAAAAGGATCAAGGTCATATCAAGGCAATTTCTTAGCAATACTGGATTCTAACAGACAAAATTATTTGAGTTTCCTGAAAAGTCCAGTGTTTCATAACGAACTTATCAGACATATGAGTCAAGAGAGGCTTTGACTGTAGTGGGAACAAGCCTGGCTGCTGCAGGGTCAAACTCCATTCCCATTCCAACCGAAGAGGATTGCTACAACTTTTCTATTGTATATATAATAAATGCAAAATTATAAAAATATATATTTTTTAGTATAAATGTATTTATTTATTAGAATGAAATAAGCCCTTGTGTATCTGTAAGATAAATTTTGCAGATATGTAAAACTTGTCAATTTAGCTCAGTTACTAAGAGACCAATCAGTTGGTCATGGGTTCAAATCACGGAATGGGCAAATTAATTTTTACTCCCCTAAATTTGACTTGGACTGGAGATTGACAATAAGAATTCAAAAATTGGAATGTATAAATGGTTAATGATTAACAGCATATGCATCCATGGATGTTTGTTGCTTTTAGTAATTAAAGTAACAAATATACTCAGGTATAATTTGAGTTTTAAGACCAAATCTTTACCCAAATATGTGGGTGAAAATTTCATTAAGTGGAAATCCATTCATGATTGGAAGGACAAGAAGTGACTCTTAGCTACAGAAGAAAGTAACAAAAAAATTGTATTACAATATTAATCTATTGCAATTGATTTGAATAAATACTTGAATGAAAATATCAAATATTTTTTCAGAACTTTATCACATTTAAGAGTAAAATGCCTTGATAATAAATGGTAAAACATTTTGCATGGTGCTTCTAGCTTACTGATATTCAATTTATAGAATGAGGGCAATTTTTAGTGAGAGTTTCTTGAATTTTATGTCATAAAATATGTCACTGGTAATTCTTACAATATACCACAATGACCTGTAAGACACGAGTGAGACAACAGTAAGACATGGAAAGTCTTACATTTTAAAGTAACCGCCAAGATTGAAAAGAATAAAAAAGTTACAGTGCAATCACAAAACAAGACTAGAGAGCGCATAAATCTTCCAACACCATACACAATCTAAAAACAGAATGAAAATCGGTTCATATATAGCTAAGATGCAAAGGAGATAACTGTGTGAGTTTTGATTTTTCATATTTCAGATTATTGTCTTAATATAGGAAAAAATATCTCTCAATCAAAAAATTATTATTGGACCCGGCTCCCCAAATTTAAGCAATTCTAACTTTGCCTGTAAGACACGAGTTAGACAACAGTAAGACATGGAAAGTCTTACATTTTAAAGTTGGCTGTGTATAGCCGACATGACCCCCATGAAGTTTGGCCATCATAGCTGGACCATGTGCGGTAGGAATTATCACTCAGTAGCCCCAGAGCAAGCAAACATTCTGAGTAGAAAGTTAGTTTCTTCTTCGAAAGAAAGGAAGCAGTTCAGTTTCAGAATCACCCATACTAGCTGGCCAACCTAGTTCACAGTACTGGGTCAGTACAGGTGTGCTCTTTTATTTCCGCAGCAGTCACTGGAGCACTCTCTAGGAAACAGACTAGATTAGTCCTTTCTAAATGAACAGGTACATTTCATCATTGATGGGTAAGGGAAACCTGCTGAGTGCAGTTAATTATTCACTATATTACACAATGTTTTATCCGTTAAGCATTGAAGACTGAACCATATTCTGATCTTCAGTTTTGGGTGCTGCCATCCAGGAGAAGCCAAATATTGTTTCAAGGGAATTTTTACAATGTAAATGTTTTGTGATAAAGGTTTAGATTTTTTTTCTCAACTGCTGATTAATGAGTAATAGCTTAAATAACATTTGAACATTTTTCATTGTCACAGATTTAAGTTTGGCTTATTTAAAAAAAACAATACAAATAAAATAAACTATGAGAATGAAAAATATTGAAAAATATTTTCAATTTCAGTGTTCTAGACGTTATAAAATATTAAAATTCTAAAACTTCAAAATTTAAAAAAAAAACCTTAAAATCTTTAAATTAACCGTTCCGCCTTATGTATTGGTTTATGCCTTCTGATGTACATGTTACGGCTGTTTAGGCCATTTTCAACATCTTAACTGCCAAACTGCTTAACTTACAAATGAAATAAATATTGATTTGCCTTCCCAAGGGTGTAAATATGTAAGACCCCATATACGCATAGGTTTGAGTAATGATGAAAATTGCCCAGGGCCACAAAGGTGTTAGACAACCCTCTCTTTTTAGTGCAGTGGGGAGGTGCTGCCTCAGGGTTGGAATTCCCAGAACCATGATCGCTTCATTTACACTGTGTCCTCATATGTACTTTTTCTCCATTTAATAGTTACAACTTGCATTCTCTCTCACTCTTTGATTTGTATGAACGTCAGTAAATAAATCGTGGTAATAGAAATATTACGGAAAATTAGGTAGAGAAACATTACACGCTTGGATGATCTAATGTTAAAGAATTGAACGAGCAAACAGAGATGGCTACAGATAAATAAAGAAAAGAAACTGAAGACATGTTCTAAAAATTTTTAAACGGATTTGGAATGTTGTACAGACACAATGGGCAAAAAGAAAGAAAGAAAAAAGATCTGGTTAGTCACTCAATAGAAACCATCACATGACCAATATCTTTTGTTGGCATGCCATGTTGGGGGTGATCAATGAATAAGTTACTTCCTTCGCCTTTTGTTGGAGAGTGATCACTAGAAAAGTCCAAATTTTCAACAAACAAGCGACGAATTTATGTTGCAAATTGAAACCCACACTAAAAACCTAAATGTTTTTTCTAGACATAATAAGGAGTAACTGTTTAAATTTTCAGCCCTATAGCTCCATTGATGTAGCCTATATGCAAGATATATAGCCAGCCAGCTAGAACAACTTAAAAACTGAAGAAACCTATGTTGACAGTTGTGGTTGACAGTTTCTAATAATGATAGGTTAAAAGAAAATTAAAAAGATACAGAAACGACAGGAGAAAGATGGATAAGAAAGAAAAAAAGGGATGAGAAAGAAAAAAAAACAGTGCAAAAAAAAAGAAAAATAGACAAGGAAGAAGGAACAAGTGAAGAAAAAAGAGACGAAGGAACAGAAAAAGTAGAAGAAACTAAAATAAAGAAAGTGAGAAAGAAGAAGAATTGTCTAGGAATGAGGAATGAGGAAATTAAAAAAAACTCAATCACAAAACACAACTAGAAAGCACATAAATCTGCCAACGCCATACACAAATACACAAACTAAAAACAGAATGAAAATCGGTTTATATATAGCTACGATGCAGAGGTAACTGCATGATTTTCGATTTTCCATATTTCAGACTATTGTCTTAATATATGAAAGAATATCACCCAATCGAAAATTTATTCCTGGATTCGCTCCCAAATTTAAATCAATTCTACCTTAGCCCATGGCCCACTCTTTCACAGAATGACATTGAAATTCATTGAGATATTGTATGAACAAACTGGAGTGAATACATATGAAAAATCTTTTAAATATCTCTCAATCTAAAAAAAGATTCCTGGATCTGCCCCAAAATTTAACATATTCTTCATTACGCCATGACCCACCCCTCCAGAAAATTTAATTAAAATTCATTAGGAACTTTTGGAGATATTGTATGGATAGACAAACAAGAGAGAATACATATATGTCTTCCAATTGAACAGAATTGAACAAGAAAAGAAAAAGAAGAACCGTAATAAACATGTGGCACATGACCTCATAATTGGCAGGAGCCAATTGAGTCGTGTATAACATAATCCAACAAGCAGCAAGGGGGTTATATATATATATATATATATAAAAAACATTACGCACACAAAATTTCCAAAGAACAAGATTGGGGTTATGAAAAAAAAGATTGTGGGTCGGGATTTAAGAAATTGATACCCATTTAACATCTCTCTTGGAATTAATCCTTCTTTTGTATACTTTTTCCTTTCTCTCCTACTGAACACCTCATTTTAGAATAAATAAATAAATAATGACGTTTTTGGTGTCAGGGAAGAAGGGAGTTCTTCTTGGATGTAACTAAATTCCCATTCTTAAAAGCCTCTTGTGTAAAATACAAAATCCATCAAATTTTACGTTTTTTCATTCTCTTTTCTTTTAAATTTTATCTTCTTATTGTATGTGTGTCCGGACCCACATGCTGCTTTCTTCATATTTTGGCACTCTCTGCTGAGAAAGACGTTTTAGATAAAAATTAGATAAGTTAAAAATTATTTTTAAAAAAGTTTAAATAAAAATGAAATCAACACAAAAAATGAGTTTAAAAAATAACGTTAAAAAACGTAAAATATTTAAAATTAATTTTTTTTTTTTGACTTGGTAAACTTTGTTACATATCATTTTACAAAATTTACACAGAGATCCTTTTTTTTATTATTTCTCTTTACTTATTTTTTGGTTGGTTTATAATCTAAACTTGCAATATCAAACGTTATGGGGGAAAACACTCTCACAGAAATAAATATATTGACAGAAAGAACCACACACACAAAAAAAATAGATAATGAAATCCTCCTCAAATAATGAACTTCTTAAACAATAAGCTGACATGACATGATGAATGGATTATTTTGCCTTTGCAAAAATAAATAAATGAATCTCAAAATAATATTTTAGATATGTACATAAGACATCAATCTTAAATGACATTAAATGTTTAACAAAAGAAAAAAAACAGTCTTGCTACAAAAGAGGGAAATTTAAGAGGAATTTTCCCCCTTAAATTCAAGTTTCTTGGTTTTATTTTCTAAATTGTTTTTTTTTATATCACTTTATGCTAATATATATCTACATTGGCTTTTCCATTAACCCCTCATTGATTCTATGGTTAAAAAATAATGTTGGGGTGAGTGGAGATAATTTAAAAGTCCCCATTATATAAGTTTAATGTCTTTGATTTTTAGAAAAATACATAAACCACCAATTACACTACAGTAATCAGCCTAAGTTATCGATGACTGAAAGAAATCATAGGAAAAAAAGACATAACTTTGGTTTCTGGTTAGCAAAAAAGTCATACGAAAAACTCTTTAATAAAATAATATTTTAATTTATAGTAATAAAATCATCAACATTTACTTCATTAAGTGCAAGAGTGAGAGCAGACTAGAACTGTCTGAGTGAAGCCACGGTCACTGCAGAGAATGTGAACACTTTCAAGACTAGCCTAGAGAGGGAATGGTCAAGCAGAGACAAATATTGCTACACCTTCTCCTAGTAAACTATGTAACCCATTCTCATAAAAGATGAGGAGCTGGGAAATAATTGGCAGAAACCTATGTTCATCTAATTACTGCATGGTATCTACTGACCAATATAAGGTATATTAAAAATATTTTTCCTATGACTTATTCCTACTCAAAAAATTCAAGTTATGACAATTTCCTAGCCTACATTATGACTTTTTGCAAATGACATTTTCCCTACAACCCAACTGATATATGACCAAAGTCTACTAATTAAAAAAATTCAAAGCGACTGAATCTCTTCTGAAAGAAAGAAAATATGTACCATCATTTAAACCATAGAGTGATGAAAGATAGAAATACAATATTTGAATTCTTCTTGAAAAAAAAGAAGAGATTTGGACACAAAAGGCAAAACAAATTGTATTTCAAAAAGTTATTGCTTAAATTTCACTGGTACTTTTCTCATTTAAAGTCCTTCAATCTTTATTTAAAAAAATCTAAAACAAAATTTGAGTAAAAACATTGTTTGCAGAGTTTTTGTGTGAAATACATTTAGATATTTTTTTTTTTTAAATACAGTGGTATTTTCTCTTTTCAAATGCAGTGTATATTTTATTAACCTAGTCTCTAGATACTGCTAGAAATAAAAAAAAAACAAACTGATAAGTAAATAAATAAAATAGAGATTAATTTGTCAGTTTGGTGACACTGTTTATAGGGAAATGCTTCAGTAATTTCTTGATATATTGAGTGATTAATGAAAAATACTTGCCTAGGAGGTTGACAGACATGAGAAAACAGAGTAAGTTAAATAAAAAAATTGAAATGGTAATCTGGAAGTGAAATGAGGAAAAAAGTGGAAGGGGTTGGGGGAATGCTGATTTTTTGAATTGGTAAAAAAACAATAGCAAAACAATATGAAAATAGAGAAATTTCCAGAATTCTGAAAAAAAAATAAATGAAAAACAAAAAATTCTTTTCTTAATATCCTCAAGTTTTTTTGGGTCAAGGAAAAGATCACACAAAATAAATTAAGAGAAAAAAGTGATATTTGTCGTTTTACTAAGAAAAAAACTGAATAAAAAACAGTAATAATAATGATAATTATAAGAGAATAGTAATTAAAAGTAACAACAATAACTATACATAGAATCACAGTGGTTTCAATACAAATAATATTCATAATGATGGTAATAAATACCATAATTACAAATAAAAAATAAATGAAAACAGTGCTGACAAAGTGGAATCATCGACTAGAAGATATCCCCCAGCATTGACAGTTAAATAAGAACAAATAGGCATCTGCAGAAGATCGGAGGATATACGGCCGAAACGTAGTGTCTATAACAACCAGGATGAGAATAATAGTTTGAATAAATCAATGTATAATAATGATAATTCTGCATCTAAGAAATCAAAAGAACAGTATGAACTAGGTATGAAAACGAATGTCAAACCATCGGACATTAGATATAAAGGCTCCAAATTACACCACCTAATGTTCTTTGGGATGGTGGCCAAGTGGATATAGTCATGGGTGTCCATAAGGGGGTGCATTTGCATCCCCCTGGAAAAGTAATACAACTCATTTATGTTAATAAAGTAATATAAGTAATCTACTCAAAAAGACATCCCTGAAGAATAAAAATCGCAGAATTTGTAAATTAGTTGTATTACTATACTAAACAAAGAACATTTTATTAACAGCTACTTCTTGTACTATTTTTACACCGCTTCCCTCTATACAAACAACAGAATTAAAATTCTAAAATTACTTTCCAATTTCAAAACTTTGTTTTATTTTATAACTTTTGATTCCTTTGGGCTATTAAGAAATAATAAAAAGGTTTTCTGATCCTCATTTCATGCTCTTTCAGAATTAATTGGGGTCCTACATCCCTCGACAATTCTTTACCTGATCTCTCTAATAATGGCACAATTGGAAACAAAGAGTAAGCCTTCGCCGAATACATATTTTTGTGCCCCCCGGAAATATATCCTTTTGCACCTCCCTAGAAAAGTGGCTGTGGACGCCCATCAATATAGGTGTCGGTTAAAGTGTTAGAGTTACATAATAGTTGAGTTCAAATGAAATATACATATACTCTTGTTCAGATGATATAACATGAAAATCTATGAATATAAGATATCCCCCAGCATGGACAACCAAGTAAGAACAAATTAGCACCTGAATAAAGCCAGAGGGTATTCGGCCAAAATGTTGTGTCTATAAAAACATCTATAACATCTGAGATGAGAACAATAGTTAGAATAAATTAATGTAAAACCCAATCTGTATGTTCTACATTAAAATTTAAGAAAAAAAGGAGAGTGATCAAAAAATAATGTAAGCATTACTGACAAAACAGGGCTGTTATGTATTAGGTTCATGCAAAAGTTCTTAGTATCACCTTTTGCACTATGTTAGGAAAATCTTAGAATTATCTTTGAAGTTTACTCAGCTCTTCATTGCTTGTACAACAAGTGAACTGTAGTCATTTACATCAGGAAAGATTCACAAGCTAGGGAGATGGGTTCCACATGAACTTACGAAAAGGAACATGTCAGCATTTCAAAACCAGTCTTTCTCTTGTTGCTTGACATTGTAAAAAGTCGTTTTTGGACAACATAGTCAGTGGCAATGAAAAATTGATTTATTACAAGAATCCAAAATGAAGAAAATTGTGGTTAGATCCAGGACAGCCTTTAATAGTTCAAACTAAACAGAATCTATAAGAAAAATTGTTCTCTCTTGTTTGGTGGGATTCAAAAGAAATTCTTTGTTACAAATTGCAGTAAACTGGACAAAGTGTTACTGTGCAAGGTGACAGAGAGCAATTGGCTCATTTGAATGATACCTTGGAAGAGAAAAGACCTTCTCTGGTCAAGGAAGTTGACCAGTAATTTTGCTGCATAACAATACCTATCCACATGTTGCAAACTCGACACAGCAAATCATCATGGAGCTAGAATGGAAGGTTCTTCTACATGTGTCATATTCTCCAGACCTGTCACCTTCAGATTATCAATTGTTTTGCTCACTACACCCTCCTGGTTCGGTCAGTAGTTCCAACAAGTTTAAGATATCAAAAACATTCCCTGAAAAATTCATTGAATCAAAACCAGAATAAGTATTTTTTTTATTATGGAACACACAATTTAGCTGAAAGTCTTACAAAACCAGGAAAAAACTTTGATGACCAACTATGTATATGTATATGAATAAAATACTTTGA
>VCCN01004387.1:2052889-2070427 GCA_006491835.1 Architeuthis dux
TAAGACAAATGGTTTAACAAGAGTATTTGGAGGACTACCATTCACTGCAACTAATTCAAGAGTCAGTATTTTGCCCCCTAGTCACAATACCAACACATTGGAGATAGTGTAATATCTGCATTTTTTCTTTTTTAAATTAAACATCCCTCTTATGTGCCAGAATATATGGTATTCATTACTGCCAAGTCGTGTTGGATACACTGGTTCTCATACGATCGCCAAAGTTAAGCAATGTTGAGGCTGGTCAGTACCTAGCTGGATGACCGTCTGGGAATACCAGGTGCCTTAATCAGCAGCCATGCTGATTTTCAAACGTTTTGAACACTTCTTAACTTTGGAAGCCTTCAGCATGGTCGAGAGGGGAAGTGGAACTTGGACACAAGCGCCCAGGCATAGCAGCTAAAAAGCTGCGCACCCTTGGTCAACCTTGGCTGATGGGGGCCTCAGAGATATGGTATTCATGCTTTTTACATATAATAATAGGGGATTGTATTATACATGAGATCACATTGTGTATATATGAATATATAAATAAATACAATATGTTTCCTTTGATCATTTATACTTTAGAATTGTCTGTTGGACAAAGTCTTTGTAAGATTCAAATGGGCATAATAAATAAATAAGTTGTTTTTTCTCTCTATTTTTTCTGGAAGGAAACATCTCAGAAAACTACATGTGGCCTTAATTTTTTCTGTGGGAAAGTTTCTTATACATTTTGGTTGTAAGGAACTACTGATGAGTAATGTTATTATAATTTCATTTTATTTTCAGTGACATGCAAAGTTTAAATTTGAAGAAGATAACAGAAAACAACCCCAGGGAAATTTGGCATGCAACAACACAAAAAATAAAAGGTAAAAGATATCAAATAAAACGACACACAGAATGAAAAAAAAGGACTGGAATTTTTAAGAATCTGTTCAACAATATCCACAAATATTCAACTTTTGATGAAAGGCCATAATCTTCCCTGCTGTGTATCAATCTTTTCAGATTTATCCATAGAAAAAGAATTTCATAGATGATAAACATATCTTCTTGAACAGGACCTCAGAAAATTTTGAATGAAAAAACTCAATTAAAATTTGTCACGTAAGTTACCAATCTTATAGTTTGATTGTTGTCAAGAGAGGGTCTTTTAGCATTTATGAGTTGTTTTTTTAGACTACTTTTTAAAATGAAGATTAGTTTTAATTTATTGCATTTCCTTTTTTGACAAGAAGTTTTTTAAGTTGTGGCACTGCACAATTGGTAAGGTGCAATAGTTTTTAAATGGTAAACTTTGTAGGTTGTTGTTTTTTTTTTGCAGGAGAGCAAGAAAGGAAAGAAGGAGAGAGAATTCAGAACAATGTGAGAGAAAATAAAGAAGGATGAGAAGAAAAAGAAAAGAAAGAGAAAGTAGACAAATTAGAAAAAAGAGGAAGCGAGAAAAAGAGAGAAAGGAATGAATGAAACGAACGTAATGAGACAAATTAAAGAAAGAAAAAGAAAAAATTAATGGTGGAAAAAAATGAAGAAAAATGAAAAAGAAGTTTAAGGGTAACAGAATGAGGCGAAAGAGAAAAACAAAGAAATGTCATGTTACCAACATCTTTTGGCAGCAAGCCATGTTGGGGATGATCAATTAAAAAAAGCGGTGATCAATGAATAAGTTACTTCTCTCACCTTTTGTTAGATCACTAAAAAGTCTGAATTTTCAAAAAACAAGCAGGCACAGACTAGGGATCAATTTAGCATAAACTTACATTGTAAATTGACCCCCCCCCCACTAAAAACCTATTTAGGGGAGGGGGAATTTAAAAAAAAAATGTTTTTCCTAGACATAATAAGGTGTAAATGTTGAAAATTTCAGCCCTCTATAGCTCCATTGGTGTGATCTGTACATGTGATACATACATAGCCAGCCAGCTGGACCGACTTGAAAACTGAAGAAACCTATTTTGACAGTTTTGGTAGGCGGTTTCTAATTAAGGGAAAGAAAGGAGCTGGAGAAAGCTTAGAAAAAAGAAGAAAGAAAAGAAAAAAATTTTAAAAAAAGAAAAGTGGAAAAAAGAAAGGAAGAAAGATAGAGAAGCAGAAAAAACAGGTTAAGAAGAAAAAAATGAAGGAAAATTAAGAAGAAGAAAGTAAAAAAAAAACCCTAGCCAAGAACAGAATTTAAAAATGTATTTATTAACTTGATATAATGTATTATCTGAATTAAAGAAAGATGCAAACCACTCTTACAATGTTATTTTTAAAAGGACACTAGAAAATAAAATATAAACATGAAATATTTGATAATAAATAAATTTTTTAAAAAATCAATGTATGTACAAAAGGGATATTTATTAACGTTTGCATGCAAACATGACTAAGTTATCGAAAGGGGGTAAGTACGCATGGTGGGCAGAAAGAAGTTGACGTCTCATTGTGTTGTTTGCTATCTAATTCTCGAAAATTTATCCCATGACTCGTGCTTATTCATACTAAATGAACCGTCTTGTTGAATAAGCTACTACTCACACCCTCTACATGTAAAAAACTTTTTTTTTTCATGATAAATATAATCAATTATATGAAGTGGATAGGGAAAGGAGGAAAAAATTTAACTTTAAATATATTTTTGTGTGTATGTCATCTTGAAATGAAAAAAGGAAAATAGAAAAAAGTAATTTTCATCTAACGTTGTGTACCATTTAAAGTAACCCCCATCTACGACTTCTTTTTTATTGTAACAGAAATTTTTTTTAATGGAGATTTTTCTATTTATTTTAAATAAATAATAATAAAAAAGCACAGAAAAAAATGGTGTCTTTTTCAATTTATATTTTCTCCCTCCATAAAAGGAGAGTGACTATAGGTGAGCACAGGGTGTTTTTTTAAATAATAATAATAATGAAAAAAAAAACGTAGGATGCATTTAAATTTTTTTTTATTTGTTCAATTTTTTTCTAAGCACTGTTTTTCTTTCTAAGAGGAATTTCTTTTATCAAATTTTATTGAAAAATGATGAGAATAAGATAAATTATTTTAGTGAGAAAAACATCTTTACACCAAAGGAAGCACGTAAGCTTATTTTGACTCTATGTAATTCCTGAAGATTAGTTTCTTTTGAAGTTTCGTAAATTTTAATGCAGTTTACACTTTAGACTTAATATAATTAGAAAAAGTAAATTTTTAAAAAGGTCCTCTTCTTTTCTTGTGTTCATCCCTGCTGGACATTTTGAAGATAGATTGATTGCCTATGTTGGAGGCTGAAGACTGGCGTGCATAAACACTAAACAGAATGTTATTCTCTCATTTCTGTGGGTTTCTAATTATTGATAATTAAGGAAACGGTCTCTTCAAGTTCCTTAAATTCCAAACCTATTGCCACTATCAGCAAAATTCAAAGGAAGAGGATTTTTCTAACACTTTGCTACACAATAAATTTTTAAAGTGATCAAAAGAAAAACTGTGTCTTACAAGAAGAAATATTTTAAAATTCATATTATTTAGCTAAAGGAAGTGCGAGTGGCCAAGTGGTTAATGGCACAGATAATGGGATTGGCAAGCTGAGTTCAAATGCTGGGCGAGACAGTTTGTATTCACTTTGTTTTAATGCCCTCATGGGTCAGTGTGGCGGGGTAAATGATTGATTGATTGATTGATTTGTTTAGCGGCATATCAACCCTTGATAGGTCATTTAATGCCAAAATCAGTTTATAATCCCTTAAATAGTGTCTTGCGACTTTGGTAAACAGTTTTGGTGGCTCGTTTTTTGTGGGGTGGGGGTCTTACCCCTCTGCAGGGCATGCAGTCAGCGTATTCTAGGCCCCAGCCAACAGGGCCGGCCTCATTTGGGGGGGTCCTACCCCTCTGCAGAAGATACAGTCGGTGTATTCTATGCCCCGGACGACAGGGTAAAGCCCATCAACCTCTATGTCTTGTACTTTCTTGGGAAAGGCCCATGTCCAACAATGGACCTTAAAAGGCTAATAACAAAATTATTAAAAAAATGATTTAGCTAAAAATATGATGTGCAACTTGTTTATCAGTATCTACTGATTTAATACACCAAAGTGACACTGAGGCTACTGCATTAATTTTAGGGTCTCTGATCTGGTCTTCAAAATCATCCATTAATATTAATATAATAATTAATTATGAATACAAATAGATTAATATTTTCTGAGACACATGAATATTTGGATAAATATAGTCATTGAGGAAATGGTCTAGCATTATTTGTTGTTTTGTAAATTCTAGAGTCTTTCTTTCCCTTCTTTGCTAGCCGAGCTTAATTTTAGATCATAATTATCTCATCCTTTTCTCCATTCCAATTCCATTAAAACCTGGCAACTCAGTCTCTCACCTGTGGCTTTATTTGTCAAGACTGTTCTCTTACATATGAAAAGGAGAAAATTATGAAACGAGCGTGGCTGCTGCAGGGTCAAACTCCACTCCTACTTCTATTCTGACTGAAGATGATTACTGTAACTTTTGTATTGGATATATAATTAATAAATTTGTAAATATAAGACTTGTCAGTTTAGCTCAGTTGGTAAGAGAGCCACCTACCAATCACTTGGTCATGATTTCAAATCACGGTAGGGAAATGTTAATTTTATATATCAGTTTGGTTTAATGTGACGGGATAGACAAACAGTGAAGAGTTTACTCCTCTGAATTGACAAAGTCAACTCCAATTTGGACTAGAGTTTGATAAAAACAAAATACAAACCCTTTCACTGTTTCTTCTATGTATCTTTGTGACTTCCAGTGTATTTTTTCTCCAAACAAGAATTGTAATCATTATAACATTTTTAAAAGACTGCCAAAGAAGACTAGCATTCCAAAAGAAATGATGTATCACCACCACCACCCAAATATACTGTGTTGGGGGTGATCAATTAAAAAGTTGGGAAAAGGGGTGGTCAATGAATAAGTTATTTCTCTCGTGATCATTAAAAAAGATCTGAATTTTCAAAAAACAAGCAGGCACAAACTAGTGGCCAATTTAGCCTAAACTTACATTGCATACGAAACCCCTCTAAAAACCTATTTAGTGGGGGGATTTAAAAAAACAAAACTTTTTCCCCTAGTAATTGAGGGGAGTTTGTGTGCATTTCAAGTTCCGTTAGGGCTGGGCAAAGTCCAAATATATAGATACATATAATTGTCAGAACACATGAATAACCTAAACACAGCAATAAACCAGTGTTGTGGGTAGCAATGATTAATAAGCTTCATTATGCTAAAGAGGAGAATTCTATCTTTGTACTAGGTGTGGAAATGTTGTGCTTTTTGTTTTTACAAGGACTTTAAGAACGTTGCCTGTGGAATCAACCATTGACAGTAGACAATAGAGGCAGCCAACAGGGACACATGGTGGCATAGGGACTACCAAGCAATCTTCCAAGCAGTCAAAAAAAAGGCAGCACTGCAAGGCAGGAGCTTCCTCCGGTTGCCAGACCTCCTCCTGCATCCATTGTGGAAAGGCCTGCCTCACCTGAGGGGCTGTGACAGATGTGGAAAACCCTCCTGATCTTTGTTCGTGAAGCCAAGCTATGATGTTGTTAAAACTATTTTAGGCTCTTTCTTCTTTTATAACTTCTGCAGCTGAATTTTATTGGAATTAATGGAAGTATAGAGGTGAAAGCATTTGTTTTAATGGCAGAGGCCTGTCATATCATTAATTTTTTTTAAAACTGATGGACAAGGTATAAGAAATCACAGCTTCAGCTCAAAGGGGGAAATAAAGTAGTCTGTTGATGAGCAATAATTAGCAAGATGGTCTCATTAGCCTATTCACTAATGTAGTGTAGTTCCTCACAGGGATCTCAAAAAGGGGACAAATACAAGCAATCTATATATGTGTTAATATTTCAGTGAGAGGTTTCTTAGCTTTTTCATTGAGAATTTGATTTATCAGCATAGATAAAAAGTAATAATAATCAAAAATTGTTGGGTACAGATCAACACCATCTTTCTGTTCACGCTGACCTACCAGTGTCAAACGTGGACACCTGACCAAAGCCCAGGAGAAGAAAGTCACTACCTGTGAGATAAAGTGCCTCAGCTGAGCAGCAAATATGATGAAGAGGGACTTGATTAGTAACAAGAAAATCAGAAAAATTGTTGGAGCAATGCCAGTCCAAAAATTTATCCAGCACCAGAAAATTTTCGGACATCTGATAAGAATGGTAACTGACCAACCAGTGTTCAGAGCCTAAAATCTCACAAGTTCAGGCCACAAGCGTCTGGGCAAGAGGACAACTTTGCGGGCATTGGATCGAGGGTGTGGCAGAAATTTTCAAATCCCATGGCCTGTCTGTCATAGAAATGACCCACCAAGCCATCGACCAACCATCTCCACCTCCCCATACATGTGAAGGATAAAATTAAAATAAATAAAAATAATGCAGAAAAATAAATGAAAAATTACCTCCCTTTGTTTTACTTAATGCCAGACTCATTGATTAGAAAATGTAGCCACTTATTTTTTCTTTACTAAGCAATAAAATTGTTCTTAGATTGGCATTTAATTGCATGTGCAGAAACATATACACATGCATACACAAACACATCAGGATTCTTTTACCTTTTATAAAGTTCTTGCTTGTATAATGAAAGTAGGCAAAAAGCACAATTTTAACTTTTGAATCTGATTCCTATGAGAAATAGGAAAACTGTGAAAATAGCAAAGGTACGTATCAAAGTGACAAAGAGAACAACAAAAAAAATTATTCTAAGTCACGATAGAAGCAGGTGATAATTGGCTAGATTGAAACTTTTTTCTTCCAAAATCCAATTTTATTCTTCTTACTAAGGGAATAGTAGAAAAAGACTGTTAAAAAAAAGAAAGAAAAGATCTTATCAATGTGTGAATCCAAATGAGTCCTTTTTATCTATCTCTTATATAGAGAGTTCTAATCTTCATCAAAAAGATTTATCTCCCCGGAAAACTAACTAAAGAATCAGTGTTTGTTTTTAGTGGTTTGGTTTTGCTTATTTTTACAAAAAAGAATTACTTCAACTAAATATTTGTTTTGTTAGTGACACATTTTTTTCAATGACTTGCAATTTTTTTTCCTTCGTAGATTGTAGACAACCAAAGGTGAAGAAAGTGCCTAAGGTTTATCTATCAAACTAAGAAACAAACAGACATACAAAACAGTAAAGTGACAGTAGTGTTTTGGTTGACTCAGAAAAATAGATTATCTTTTACGGCTTTATTCCTTCTCCTTCTTTAAGGACTGTTAAATTGTAAATTAAATAAAGTGAATAAACACTAGAAAAAAAAGAAGCAATCCAAGCAAAAAGGTGATTGTAGATTAGTAAAATGCAGATTCCTTATGAGTAGCAATGGAAATATTCTCGAACATTTCCCGCTTCTAGTTTTTGCCTCGCCTTGCCTGTGTGAACGCTCGAAGGAAAGTATACACGGTAGAGACTGCAGATTGTTTAATGTGATAAATGCTAAAACGATGACAAATGGTAAAATAGAAGTCGTGCCATGATCAACTTTTGGTGGATGTTTTCTGGAGGAAAAGGAAAGAAAAGAAACCTACAAAAAATAATCACTAACACAGCACGGCACGTATGTCGACTCTATCCGTACTTATCTGTCTAAAAGATCTACCAATATCACTCCAGATTATATTTGCCGGCTAAATCACCTGATATGAGCAGCTGACTTTGAAAATCTACAGAGATGACAGATTCCATGTTAATTTGATTTTCTCTGAGAGCAGTGTACGTCTGCCAATAATAATAATAATGATAAAAATACTATCCAGTCTGATATGTACTGAGTTAGTTCATCTTATTTTTTTCTTGAAGCTTTAAGTCACACCAGAAACCTTCATCAGTGGCTTTGAAATCCAATTAACACCCAGGCATTTTATAAAACTTTTTTTTTTACCCTTTCATTACAATTAGTGCTGAAATTAATATTTTTTCATTTGAAGCTTAAAATCGAAGATAAAATCTTATTTTGAATGGCAGTTATTAAAGTTTGGAGAATCTGTTTAGTGACAAAAATTGGAGAAAGAAATTCTATTAGAAGAATATTTTCTTTGTTTAAATAAAGCATTAAAATTAATAAACATATTATTCTTGCTTTTATCACTCCAACATTTTTTCAATTACATTTATTCAAAATGGTTTCATTGAAAAAAAAACAATAGATAAAATGAATTGGTAGGATTTCCAATTTAAAAACAGGAAAAATATTTTTTTAAATATCAACTGATAAATAGCCATTTTCTATTAATATTTAATTTGAACCACAATGGTACATCTGATTTAGAGATGTCACATCCATATATATAAAGTATATATTTTGTCCTTCACTGACATGCAATATTCATGGGGGCACATTTTATATAGGCGAAACACATTTGTTTTATCCTGAGAGTTGTTTGGACAATCAAACTCATTCTTTGTGCTGCTTATGTTATTCTGTGAAAAAAAGAGACCCTTCTCTTTTCTATTGGATTGTACATATGTAGAAGGTCAAACTTAGCTCCTCTCATACATGCTGTGGTTGTCAGTTCTTGGGATGGTCCTCCCTTGACCTGCATGCTGGACCTATGACTATTCAGTGAACTGCATAGACACCAATTTGGATCTGTCAATATGTTAATATATCATATAAGTTAACTGTTAGCTTTTCTTTGTTAATGATCAGTAGTGGAACTCTCCCATTTTGGAAGTCCTTTTTCTGATATTTTAATGTGTTCAAATTAGTTAGCGGTTTCAGTGTCCTAGTGTGTAGACATCTATGTTCAAGTGTAAATAAAAGTGAATTGAAGACCCCAAGAAGTGTATGCGTTTATATTATGTTATTTATAGTCGATATTGACAGTGAACAAGTGGATCTATAAGAGTTTAACAGGATCATCCCAGACAACAGATGTGATGTGCATGAGAGGGGAAGCATATGCCCTCTCAGAGCAAAGTTTGACATTCCAAAATAGAACAGACACCTGAGGAAGGCTGGATAGCACAGTGGCAAAAACATTGTGATAAAAACAACAAAGATGAGGAAATTATCCTCAACTAAACAAAATACTATGATAATATTACAATGCTTTGTTAGTTGGCTTCAAACATTCTGTTTCTGGTTTATTTTCTCTACCAAAATAGCAATTACCTATTATCAATATCAATTCTTCCATATTATTTTTTCTATCTCATATTTTCTTATTATTTGATAGCACATTAACAATTACTCAAAATAAAACTTTTTATATATGTTTATGCAGTGAACCCTTGATTAATACAATTAAGCCTAAAACTAACTGTACTAATTAAAAATCAACAATAAATTCACGATTCATAAATTCTAATAGTTTATGGTACACTAGCATTATCATAAAAATATATAAAATTAAATGTTAGATGTACATTACTTAAAACTGTTGAGAAAATACAACAAAACCATATCTACAAAGTGCAATGTGTATCCACATATATGTTTTTTGTGAATAACACTTTTCAATGATCACACAGTTACTACACTCTGATCCTAGGCAGAAGTGCTGTGAGCGCTACTTTGATTCTAGGCAAAACACACAGATACTACACTTTGATCCTTGACAGAGGGCTGGGGATGCAATTTGAGCACACCGATACTCTGATCCTAGACAGAAGTGCCAATCCATACATAAATAATTCTGTCATTTTGGATGAGTATTATGCTAGTTGATGAATGATGTTGAACAGTGACGCTTATAGGTTCTTTCTTTGTCCCATTTCCAGATACCCTGCATTCTAGAGTACCAATAAGTAAACCAAAGCTTCCCACCAATACTCTTCCACTGAGCTGTCCCAAGTGTCTGATATCAAACCAGATAGCTTCTATTCTCCAGCTCCAAATTCTGTCCACAGAGCCATTTCTTTGTAAAATAAATCAATGGGTAATTTAAATTATTTTTTAAAGATCGCTTCAGTGCAATTCAGAGATGTTAATGATTTCAAAAGTTGGTGTTAATTTGCTAATTAGACAATTAAGTAGAAAATTAACCAAAATTAAAGAGAAGAAAATATTTATTAATTTTTTCTTGTTTTTTGTAGGGTGTGGTCATGTTGGGACAATATAAATGTGTCAAGCTTATATGAATTTATTGCCATATCCCACTTGAGTCCATCCTTAAATTCTGTCACACTGCAAAATGACTTCTTTTTTTCTCCATATTTGATAACATTTTCAAAGTTTTAATGTTGTTTAAAATATTTTAAGGTTTTTATTTTGTAAAAATCAAATATGAAATAACCAAATTGGAAGCCAGAAGAAAATTTAAATTTGAAAATTTAAGCATTTTTTTTCTGCAAAAGGTCCACCAATCGCATGAGGCATTTAAAAATATATGACATATTACCAATCCAAATAATTGTCACTTGAGTCAGAATATGGTTTCAAGCCTCTTTGAGGATTCTTTAACATTGGATCATATGTAAGGGAGTATCTCACAGTTATTATGTTCAAGTTTACTGTAGTAAGAACAAGACTGCATTAAAATGAAAAGAGGCCAAGAAAATTTGGGTTCATGCCTTTTCTCAGACCATCAACAGAAAATGACTGACTGGAAACTAGATACCTAAGTAGGAAATATGTAACTATTTCAGTGACTAGGCAGGACACTAATATATACTAAGTTTAGCTGAGTATGGCATAAAGTCAAATGGGGAGAAAAGAGGATAGGAAGATTGTGCTGCATCAATCTTTCAAGTGGACAGACACTGTTTGACCAGCATTTGAAATCAGGGTTTTTATCTTGGTTTGCACATCAACCACTGGTGAGAAATATACAACTTAGATTTTCACCATTTATCTAATTTGATGAATTTCAGCCTTGATTGGCAACCAGACTAGGAGACGGAAAACTCTGGATTCAAACCAGGAAAGCCTAACCCATCATCCAGCTTCATTAGAGGCTAGCAATGGGTGGAGTGTAAAATTAATAGTTAATTGGCCCCTTCGACGGGGTTAGCAAGCCAGAAGTGGATTATAATGAATTGCTCAAGTAAAATAAGGGAGAATAAAAATGTATGGGCAAAATAACTTGACCACTGTTTCCAGTGGATGATTAAAAAAGAAAAAACAAATTTGATGGCATATAAGACATCCACCCCCCAAAAAAAGAATGATTCAATAAAAATGTCCTGTATGTGAAGGTTACACCCAGCCAAGAGCAAATATATAACCTTGACAACTACAAACCACTAATAAACACTGAATATTTCCAGCTGAAATGGAGAAGTATTTTATATGACCATGCATCCTAGATGCCGCGATCTCGTAGTTTAGCATCCGGAATTATCACGGTTGTTGTGAGGTCACACGGTCAGTTACAACAAAATACTAAAAACTTTTCAGTTATTTTTTTCTACAGAAATCAACATTTCTTTTACTGCTATTTGTATTTTTATTCATACAATTTAAAAGCAAAAAAAATAAACATACCTTCTGTCAAAACTAAATAAATTAGTGTGCTCCCGACTATATGATAAAATAAATATATATATAGTTAAAATAGCAAATGGAGTGTTTAGTTTTATTTTACTTTTGGATTTTTACACTTTGTTTTTATTAGATTTGAATTCTGCTTAATTAGTATTTTGTTGTAACTAACAGAGTGCCCTCACAACAACAACCGTGATAATTTAGGATACTAAACTACAAGATCACCTTAGATGTCAGTAAATATGCTAACATTTTTAATCACTGCTACCCACAATACTGGTTTAATACTGGGTTTAGGTTATTCATGTGTTCTGATGTATCTATGTATCTGTCCATAATAGAAACTTGAAATTTTGCGCACACACACACTCCCCTCAATGAGTAGGGAAAATGTTTGTTTTGTTTTTTGAAAATCCCACCACCCCAATAGGTTTTTAGAGGGGGGTTCAATATGCAATGTAAGTTTATGCTAAATTGGTCACTAATTGTGCCCGCTTGTATTTTTTGAAAATTCAGACCGTTTTTAGTGATCATATCTGAACAAAAGGCGAGAGAAGTAACTTATTTATTGATCACCCCTTTTTCCAACTTTTTAATTGATCACCCTCAACACAGCATATATGGGTGGCGGTGGTTCATAATTTCCCTTGGAATGCTAGTTGTTTTTGTAATCATATTTTTAACATTTAGTTGTTGAGTAAGATTAGGTTACTATATCCCTGGAAGGAGCTTTCTTGGTGATCAAATGAAACAAATTGTTCTGAAATCTGTTTGTCTTAAATTCTTTGGACCATAAAAGACCTTTCAGTCATGTGGTGCAGCCAATCAGAGACACAAGCAAAACCACCTGATGCTACCCAGGGGACTTTACACCTGATAACTTTCCAGTCGATTTGACTTCAAAGGCTCTGCCTAGGACTGATCATTTCTTTTCTCAGACTTAAAACCTCAAAACCTTTTCTTTAGTAGACAGGCTGTCTGTTACACTATTCAATAGAATACACACACATGGACATTATAAAGGATATCAAGCAATAACAAAAAAAAAAAGAAGGCCACTGAAGTAGTATACAATAATACAGAAGCATTTATATTGACAATGGATAATGATTAGGCAACTAAGGCTTATGATTTTACTGGTTCAATATATCATAGTAAAGCAGTGACGTGCACAGACTTTCAGAAGGGCAGGGACTCAGTTGAAAAAAAAGGGCAGGGACTCAGTTGAAAAAAAAGGGCAGGGACTCAGTTGAAAAAAGGGCAGGGACTCAGTTGAAAAAGGGCAGGGACTCAGTTGAAAAAAGGGCAGGGACTCAGTTGAAAAAAGGGAACACTCTTAATGGGTCTTCCATTAAAATATATTTTTGAATTTTGACTATAGGGGAACTTTTGATATAAAGAAGAAAAAGGACAGGGGCACTTTTGATATAAAGAAGAAAAAGGACAGGGGCTCAAGGGGCTCAGGGGCTCAAGGGGCTCAAGCACCCCAAGCTCCCCCTGTGCAAATGCATGTAGTAAAATTTGATATTATCATAAAATAAACAGATCTTAATATTTAATGAAAAAAAAGTGTATTTGAGAAATGATAATCCAGATGCTTACTGATAATCCAAGCTCATTTGCAAAATGCTAAGCACTAATAACTGAAATAATTCACTTTTAGTGAAACAATTCTTTCATGCGGTTTTTGAAAATGTTGCTTCGTATCAAGATGAAGATCTTTGAATTTCATTTTGAAGGAAAATGCAAAGAAAACAATTCCACTCCTACTTCTATTCCGACTGAAGATGATTACTGCAACCTTTGTATTGTATATATAATAAATAAAAAATTATAAAAGTATATTTCTTTTAGTATAAATGTATTTGTTTATTACAATGAAATAAAACCTTGCGTATCTGTAAGATAAATTTTGTAGATATGTAAGACTTGTCAGTTCGGCTCATTCGGTAATAGAGCTGGCTACCAATCATGTGGTCACGATTTAAAATCATGGTTGGGAAATGGTGATTTTATAGAGGTATTTATTTATTAGAATGAAATAAGCCCTTGCGTATTTGTGACATACATTTTTGTACATATATAAGACTTGTCAATTCAGCTCAGTCAGTAAGAGACTAGCCTACCAATCAGTTGTTCATGATTTCATATCATGGTAGGGGAATGTTAATTTTTACTCCCCTAAATTTGGAGAGGAATGTTTTTGTTACAGTAGAAAAAAGTCAACTCCATACTTGTACTGTAAGAGTTGCCTCCCCTAAATTAGGTGAGGATTGTTCTTGTTGTTACGGTGAAAAACTAAAACCAACTCCGGACTTGTTCTGGAGTTTGACAAAATATTGAAAATGCAATCAGTGAAGAGTTGCCTCCCCTAAATTAGGTGAAGATTGTTCTTGTTGTTATGGTGGAAAAATAAAATCAACTCCAGCCTCTGACTTAGACTGCAGTTTGACAATAATTATCGGTGAGGACTTGGAAATGAGTTAGGAGTATTAAACCCTCTAAAGTACACATTGTCCACAGCCAAATGAAAATTAAGCTAAATATAGTTTGAGGAAAACAAAACAGCTTTTAAAGCCATGAAATAAAGTCAATAGAAAGCAAGAGAAATGGCTATGTTAACATTACATACACAGTGATACCAAAAATATACAATAATTGTACGTCAATTTAAAAACAAAACAAAGAACTGCTGAAAGTTCTCCTGAAATACTCTTTGTGGATTAACATTTATATTAATGCTGTCTTTTCCATGTTGGGTTTTCTGCCATTGAAGTGGAGAAAAAAAGGGACTGTGAAGGTGTGATGTAGGTGGGATGGGGGATTTCAATATTTAAATTAAGGCATCATTTGTGACAGGATATGCAAATTATGTTGTTGTAATAGCAACAAATTAAATTCAGATTCGTGGGAACCAAAGAAAAGGATTTGGTAGAGAATGGGGCGGGGGCGGGGGTGAAAGATTATGAAGGAAGGAAGTAGAGAAAAAGGCAGGAGAAGAAAAATGAGAAGGAAGAGAGAAGGAAAAATAAGAGCAGGAAGAGAAAGGAGAGAAAGATCAGTGTAAGGGAAGACAAAACAAAGTAATGAGGGGAAAATGGGAGGATGAAAGAGTGGAGAAGAAGATGAGAATGAGAAAAAGAAATGGAAGGAAAAAAAACAAGATGTATCACTCGATGGGAATAAGAAAAAAAGGGGGGGGCAAGTGGGGGTAGAATAGAAGAATGGAACAAATCATGCAAGTTATTTTCAAAATGGTATAATACCTGTTTAAAAATGGTATAATACCTGTTTAAAAATGGTATAATACCTGTTTAAGATTTATTTATGCAATAATTTCAAATGATTTAATATTGATGAATAAAAAAAATGGTGGCAGTAGATAGAGAGTAAAAAGAAAAAGTGAAAGAGAATGGTATAGAAACATAAGAAAGAGGGAAGAGGGAAAAGGAAAAGAGGGAAGAGGGAAAAGGAAAAGAGGGAAAAGGAAAAGAGGGAAGAGGGAAAAGGAAAAGAGGGAAAAGGGAAGAGGGAAAAGGGAAAAGGAAAAGAGGGAAAAGGGAAAAGGAAAAGAGGGAAAAGGAAAAGAGGGAAAAGGAAAAGAAGAGGGAAAAGGAAAAGAGGAGGGAAAAGGAAAAGAGGAGGGAAAAGGAAAAGAGGAGGGAAAAGGAAAAGAGGAGGGAAAAAGAAAAGAGGAAGAGAAAATGGAAAAGAGGAAGAAAGGAGGTGAAAGGGAAAAGAGGAAGAAAAGAGGGGAAGGGGAAAAGAGGAAGAAAAGAGGGGAAGGGGAAAAGAGGAAGAAAAGAGGGGAAAGGGAAAAGAGGAAGAAAAGAGGGGAAAGGGAAAAGAGGAAGAAAAGAGGGGAAAGGGAAAAGAGGAAGAAAAGAGGGGAAAGAGAAAAGAGAAAAAGTGTAAGAAGGGGGAAGAGGAAAAGAGGGGGGAGAAAAAGTGGGAGAAAGGGGGGAAAGAAAGAAAATGGTAAAGGCAAAAAGAAAAGGAGGATAAAGGAGGGAAGAGGAAGAAAGGAGATAAAGAGGAAGAAAAGAGATAAAGGAGAAGAGGAAGAAAGGAGATAAAGGAGAAGAAGAAAAGAGATAAAGGAGAAGAGGAAAAAAGATAAAGGAGAAGAGGGAAAAAGATAAAGGAAAACAAAAAGTGAAAAAGGGTGAAAGAAAAAGAAAAATCGAAAAGAAAAAAGGAAGAAGAAAAGGGAAAAAGAAAAGTGGATGAAAAAAGAAGAAGAAAAGCTGGAAAAGGAAAAGAAGAGAAAGAAAAGACGAAAAAGGAGAAGTGCAAAGAAAAAAGGCAGAATAAAAGGAGAAAATGCCAAATGTAGATAGAAAGGAGGTGAAGAAAGTGAATAATAAAACAAGCTTTTAAAAAAAATGATGGCAGTAAATCAGGAGGAAGGAGAGTGAAAAAACAAAACAAGGGGAGGTAAGAAAATAAAGTGGACATTGAAAGAAGAAAAAGGAAATACAAAATGGAAGAAAGGGAAGGTGAGAGGAAGAGGATATAAAGAATGAGAGGAGAAATGCATTTGATTGAAATGTGTTTGCAATTAAAAGCAAATGAATCTGACTGCTGTCACAAATGTAAGAATACGGCTTGTGTGCATTTGTGCCCAATTGCAGAGGTTAAGTACATCTGCTGCTGTGTGCAAACAGTAAAAATTGGGCTTGTTAGTTGGGCGGGGGGTGTGGGGAAATGGCAATGGTGGTGGTATGTATGTAAGGTTATGCAATTGCCGGATGACAGAAGACGAAGATGTATTTTGAAATATGGGTACAAAATCAAAAAGAAAATGAAATTGAAAGTAAGGGGGGTGGAGACGGTTTTAAGAAGAGACAGAAAGAAAGCGTTTCATTCTTATGTATTTTTCTGTTTGAAAAAGGCAAAATAAAGGGTTAATTTCTTTTTTATAATGAAAGCAAGAAAGGAAAATTAAAAACGAAAAGGTGAATGAAAGAAGAGAAAATATAAAAAGTAAAAATTTAAAAGAAAAAAAAGATGAGACAAAGGAAAAGTGGAAAGAGAAGGAGAAAAGAAAAAGGGGAGAAAAGAGAAAAGGGGAAGGAAGAGGGAGAAAAGAGAAAAAGGGGAGGAAGGGGAAGAAAAGGAAAAAAGAAAAAGAGGAAGCAATAGGAAAAGAAAAAACAGTGTAAAAGGAAAAAAATAAAGGAAGAAAAAGGAAAATAAAGAAGGAAAAAATAAAAAGAGGAAGAAAAGAGAAAAAGAGGAAGAAAAGAGAAAAAGATGAAGAAAAAGAAAATGAAAAAGAGGAAGCAAAAAAGGAAAAACGGTAAGAAAAGAGAAAAAAGGAAGAATAGAGAAAAAAGGAAAAGAAGTGGAAGAAAAGAGAAAAAGTTTAAACAAAAGAACGAAAGCAAGAAAGAAAAATTAAAAATGAAAGGTGAATAAAAGAATGGAAAAAATAAAAAGCAAAAATTTAAAAAGAAAATTAAATAAAAATGAATATAGAAAAGGTGTATTTCAATCTAAAAATTCTAAATGAAGGAGAAAGAAAAATTTTAATTCTTTTTGTTGCAAATTTAAAGGAACATTTTTAAAAAAAGATTTTGTATAAAGAATGGGCAATAAAAAAAATGGATAAATTGTATGCAAAATATATAATGAGATAGATATATGCTTGGTTGTACAAAGGCAAGAGTTATTTTTGCAAATTTCAGAATAAATTTATAAAAACAAATAAATAAATAAAACATCCATAAATTCCAAAGATCTGTTGATTTGTTTTTTATTCTATAGTTTGTAGAAATACTGAAAACAAAAAGATCTACTAAAGATTTAACTAAATTTAAGAAAATACAGAACAATTGGAAGGACAAAATTCGTCATAAAGGTTAGGAAATATTTCATTCAAGAAAGAACCAGTACGTAATAATGGGGGGAAACGGTCTTGATAATACAGGCGTCCCCTGTTATAATGTGGGTGTTGGGATCCAAGGAAGCCAACTGTGTTATAACCTAGCCACGATCAATTAACTATTTTGGGGCCAGATATAGCTATTTTAGAGTTGAATGTAGCTATTTTGGAGTCCACAATTCACCCGTGTTATATAACAAACTGCATTATGCTG
>VCCN01004387.1:2073063-2083761 GCA_006491835.1 Architeuthis dux
AGATTTGCATTGCAGCGAGCTTGGAGAATAGCATTCTGTTGACCACAAATGGATTTTAAAAGATTTTTGGTTTTTGTACTTATTACTTAAAATATTTTTATTATTCTTTAAATTCAGCATTTCATTACGTCATCAGAACATAAAATTCTATTTTACTACGTCAAGTGCATTCCTTAGCGTGACAGAGTACAAACACACATTGCTAATTATTATGTGTGGGTGGCTGTCTCTGTATTTTGGTATAAAATATGAAAAGAATATGTAATTCACACATAGCATTTCAAATATGCTGACATCAGCAGCACCAACAACCAGTAAAATCATTTATAAACCAATTGTATTTCACAACAGTGAGTTTTCAAATAAACCTGTCGCAATAAATTCAATCTGGCACCTATCATGTCGAAGTTTATAGTTCTTATAAGATATTCCAAAGATGGTTATACCAATTTATAATGAAATTAATTGTATTTTTATTTTTATTAAGAAATGATTTATAACAATTTATATTGAAACTAGCAAGGAGAAAGTTGAAAGAATTAATATTACAATTCAAAGGAAAAAGGTCTGGTTAGTCACTCAACAAAAACCGTCATGTGACCAACGTCTTTTGGCAGCATGCTGTGTTAGGGGTGATCAATTAAAAAATTTGAAAAAAGGGGTGATCAATGAATAAGTTACTTCTCTGCCTTTTGTTGTGCAGTGATCACTAAAAACAAGCGTGAATGCTACAGGGCACAAACTAAGGGACCAATTTAGTATAAACTTATATTATAAATTGAACCCCACATTAAAAACTTATTTTGAGGGGGAATTTAAAAAAAAACAAAAAAACATTCAATGAGGGGAGTGTGTGTGTGCACAATTTCAAGTTTCTACTATGAATGGTTAGGGCTGAGCGAAGTCTGGATACATAGATACATATAAATGTCAGAACACATGAATAACCTAAACCAGTGCTGTGGGTAGTGGCCACTTTCTAGACATAATAAGCAGTAAATGTTTAGATTTTCAGCCCTCTAGCTCCATTGGTACAGCCTGTATGTATGATACATACATAGCCAGCCAGACCAATTTAAAAACTGAAGAAACCTATGGTGACAGTTTTGGTTGACTGTTTCCAACAGTTGAACAAGATGAACGGTTTAACAGCTAAAGAATTGATTGGTTCAAAATGCTGTGAGAAAAAACAGTAGAAATCAATTAAAAAAAACTAGTCAAACCATTTGTAATTCTGAAACTACTTCATCAGAAAAACAACTTGAGAGTATTACTATTATGAAGTAAAAGCATGGAATAGAGATGGAAGTAAAGGACAAAGGCAGAATACTCTGATCACAGGACCATAGCTGAGGGAGGGGGTGGGCGATTTTAAATCTACCCCCACTATCACTCGGGGCCCCCAATGGAGGAGGGTCCATCAAAGGTATTATGAATAGTAGTGCACCTACTGCATTTCTGCTAACATACAATGTCTGCAGCCCCAAGTTTCTGAACCACTGCATTAGATGTTGGGGGGGGGGGTGTGACAAGGAGCCAAACCCACCTGGCCCCAAATCTCCAGCTCTGATCATGACTGATTTGATGGCCTAATTGTTGAAAGTATCATCCGTCAAGGTATTTTCTGTCAGTGTAACGTTCTGTAAGATGGGCTAAAGGGCTCCAACTGCCCTGCTATTTACCCATAGTTGGAGGAAGAAGTGGATTCATGTCTTTCCCAAGGGCATCAGTGCAAAGCAAACATAAACAACTGAAACTTGAACTCAGTCTGCCAATTCCGTTTTCCATGCGGGTAACCGTTACGCTACTCTACAGCTTGGCAGCCGCCATAGATGGTCCCAAGCCCGGGTAAAAGAGGAGGGTTGGGCATGGGGCTAGTAACACAACAATGTAAACTTACTACTGAAACAGAAGCCTAACCAAAAGATTGGCTCTCAAACTAAGAACCATGCAATGTGCACAGGAGGGGATCATCCTTAGCATCACATGGAGAGATCACAAGACAGCACATTATATTAGAGAACAAACAGTGATCAGAGATAGCATAAAAAAACACTAAAAACCTCAAATGGCAATGGGCAGGCCATGTTGCAAGAATGTCAGACAACTGCTGTACTCATAATGTGGATCCACAGAGATCATATGCAAAAAATATTATTATTTAGATAAGTTCAGAAGGTATTGGCACCATGATGTCTGTGACAGGTCAAGCAGAACTTGGGGAAGGTCTACGACCAATGACGGACGTTGAAAGTCTGATGATGATGATATTTTCTAGCCTATAAGCCAAAAACAAGAAATGTATCCAAATATTGTGTGCATCCAAAATATATCATGGATAGGAGGCTGATCATCATTTAACTCTTAAATTCATGAACCACTTCATACTGCTCCTATCGACAGTGAAACTCTTCTGTGCATGATATAAAAAATAATGGAACTAAAAGGTCAAAGGGGGGTAACTTTAATCAGTAGTTATTTCCCTTGAAATTTAAATTCAATTTTTTTATATGAATTAAAGAGTTACCGTATATATTTGAATATAAATAGAGTTTTTTTTTTTTTTACCTAAAATGTAGCCTAAAATTAACACCTCGACTTACAGTCAAGTCATAAAGAAAGGACAAAACTTTGTAGAGGACGAATATCTGAGTGATCGATAATAATGGTCCAGCACAGCTTTAAGAAATGTAGAATCAGCAATGTTATGGCTGGAACAGAAGTTGGCAACTTGTGGCAAGAACCTGCTTACGTCAGGAACAGAGGACTCACAATAAGAAGAATAGGCTTGTCAGTTTGCAGAATCTAATGAAGAAGACTTCTACAGATTTGAGTGAACTGCTTCTATATTGATTTGTCATTTTTCTTTGTTACTTCTTGAATAAATAAAGAATACATTTACAAGTTATCATTTATTTTAGTCGGTGTTCCATAAAAAATATGGAGCCAAATTGTAAGTTTGTTTTGTTTTTTCTTGCTGAGGCAAAATCATCAAATGCTTTGATTATGGTTTTGGGCTCGACTTATATTGAAGTTGGCTGATTTACTTTGCTTTTCTACTCTAATTTGACCTTGTCTTATACTCACAGGCGACTTATATTCAAAAATACATGTTGTTAAGTAAGTATCTTGAGTTATTTCCCTCAGGCGGGAGAGAGCTTATCAACTTCCGGAAGTGGGCACTGTTTTACATTCTGGTAAACGAGTAGCCATATTGGTTTTAGAGATCGGAGAAGACACACATGCATGTCGTTGACCGCGGTCATTGTAATTGTATGAATAAACTGGATCTGTGTAAGTACGTCTTCTGTTTGCATTTTTAATCTGTTAATATCTGTCATTATACCAACATTACACATGGTAAGTTGTGTAAATAGGGGGTCAGTATGAAATGCAGTGGACAGCAGCAAAAAAGATTGCCTTTGTAAAACATATCAGCCAACAAATTGAATATACTTTTGCTTTTATTCCGTAAATTATTATCTTTATAATTTTATAACTCTGCCAAGATGTTCCTTGTGGGCCATCTTGCCGGTCCCAAGCATGGGTAAAGGACGAAGATTGAGTGTAGGGTTAGCAATTCAAGCCCATAAAACCTACTTGCTACTGAAACCGCTCAGAGATCCTGGTTGGGAAGATTCCTCTTCAAAAGGGATCATGACACATGCTCGTGAAAGCCTACAGAAAGATAGTTTGCTAAACAACATTCTAATGACAAAGGCAAAAACCAGCATAAGAAGAAAAGAGTTGGAAGCCAAAAGTGGACCTCAAGAAGATCAGTCGAGAGTGAAGCAAAGGTGGCTAGACTGACAAGGGCCCAACTGAAGGGAGTTGCCCAAATCTGAGTCCGCTGGTGTGGAGTGGTTGCAGCCTTATGCTCCACAAAGAGTCTATAGGAATGAACAACAAACACAATTATATAACTAGTTCTTCACAATTGTACTAAAAAACAAACTGATTAAGTTCATTTTATATTAGTTATCTATTTTCTAGGAAAATAGTCTTCAGTGTGATAATTGTGCATAATTTCCATGACACCAATTTGTTGGGTTGTGATCACTAAAAAAGGTCTGAATTTTCAAAAAAACAAGCGGGAACAAACCCGTGACCAATTTAGCATAAACTTACATTGCATATTGAAGCCCCACTAAAAACCTATTTAGGGTGGGGTGGTGGGGATTTAAAAAAAAAAGAAGTGTGTGTGTGTGTCTACTTATTGAGAGTAGTGTGTGTGTGCAAAATTTGCAAAAGTTTCTACTATGAACGGTTAGGGCTGGGTGAAGTCCGGATACATATTTAGATACATATAAATGGCAGAACACATGAATAACCTAAACCCAGCAATAAACCAGTGATTATTTAAAAGAAGCAGATCGGAATTTTCATTAATCAATTTTTTAAAAACGGACTTTGAACAACTGGAGATGGTATTTACTCATCCAACCATTTTATTGTGTGAACCCCACACGGATGCGGGGAGGTGGCAAAAATTATCTAGTTCCTTCAGCCTTGCCTTTTGAACAACTGGAGATTAGCTCTATTAAGGGAACAGACATGGGGAGCCAGTTCCACACTTTGCTCACTCCCAGGAAATGTACCAATGCTATGCAAATTGATTCCAAAGAGTTGCCGCCAAAGAGTCTTTCCGAAATGCTATGGCCAATCAGTTCAATTTAGCTTCAAAATGATAACAATCAAAGAATAGTCCTTTTTTGGCTTCTTTCTTTGATTTTTACTATTTTCTTTTCTCCATACAATTTACTAATACAAATAGTTCCATCTCAGTAAAAGGGCTTTAATAATAAGCAAGAATCTTTTTTTAAAATGGCTCTTTTATTTTTTCTATTTTCTTTCTTTTCTTGTCTATAAGTTTTTGATGATCATTTGTTTTAAATACATTTTTAGGATGTTTGTTGGCTTTAGGTAGTGGCAAGTACAATAAAATAAAAAAAACGTATATAAGTGGTTGACAATCTGTTTAGTCTTCATTCTCCTCCCACTACTCCTCTAACAAATCCTCAGTTCCAATTTCCCCTCTCTCTCTCTCTTCTTGCTCTCCTATCCCTTTCTCTCTTTCTTCTTTCATTCTTTGATTTTTATTCTTCCACCCCACTCCTTTTTATTCTTATTCTTCCACCCCACTCCTTTTTATTCTTATTCTTCCACCCCACTCCTTTTATACATAGCATTTTTCATTTTTTGTCTACTTCCCTATTTTTTCCTTTTTATCTCTTTTTCTCAATCCCCACTCTTCTTTTACCTTCTTTCTCTTTTTTGACTCATCCAAGTCCCATAGCTGTCCATTTCAAGTTTCAGTAGTTAGCCCCCTAGTCATAATACCAGAGCATTGCACATTTTTTTTTTAAATGTTGCGTCTTATATGCTGGCAAATACCGTATATTTAACTGTTGCTTTTTTGTTGTAGTTCTTCATTTGTTTTATAGCTCCCTTTTTAGGGCAGTACTTTTTATACCTGCCACACCTGACATTGCCTGCCACATGTTAATGAAATATGTTGATGTAAAATTTATCTCTGTCACACATTAATGAAATATTTCGATTGTGGTAGACGGTGACAGAGATAGATTTTGCATCAAAATATTTCATTAACATATGGCAGGCAGTGACAAGTATAAAAAGTATTACCGTCCTCTTTATTTTCCATTCTTTTCTTCTTTCATCCTTTTCAACCAAAGCTTTTTTGTCATTATTTCTCTTCAGCTCTTCCAACACTGGTTTAAATACTCTTGTTGGGTTTAGGCTGTTCATGTGTTCAGACATTTATATGTATCTATGTATTCAGACTTAGCCAAGCCCTAACCGTTCATAGTAGAAACTTGAGTTTGCTGCGCATGCACGCACGCACACACTCCACTCCACTCAATGATTAGGAAAAATGTTATTTTTGTTTTTTTGAAAATTCCCCCTAAATAGGTTTTTAGAGGGGGTATTCAAATTTACAATGCAAGTTTATGCCAAATTGATCCTTTAGTTTGTGTCCAGCAGCATTCTCACTTGTTTTTTGAAGATTTGGACTTTTTATATGTAGATGGCGGTGATTCATAATTTCCCTTGAAATGCTAGTTTTTTTTTTTAATTATGTCCATTTCTATGATCTTTCATTATCCTATATCCTCACCCCACCATCTTTTTTAATAATGAAGAAAAAAAGGCAAGGAGACATACTATATTGGATGGCATATTTTCCCCCAAAATGGTTTCATTCAGTAGCTTTTTAAACTCCTTTTTTCTTTCTTTGCTTTTTTTCCATCTCTCTTTTTTTTCTTCTCTACCCTTCACCTACTTTCTTTTGCCGTTTTCTCTACTTTTGTTTCTTCCCTTTCTGCTCCTTTCCTTCCCTTTCTTTTGTACTTATTTCTCTCTTCCTGACTTCCCCCTAATTCTTTCTCTTCTTTCACTATATATTAGCCTCTCTACTTCTTTCTTCTCAACCCCTAATCTTTTTCCTCTTCTTGGCTGCTTCTCACTTCTTCTCTACTTCTCCTTCGCTCCTTTTCTTCTCTACCCTCTTTCTCTTCACACCCAATGTACTCCCCTTTAACCTGTTTTCATTCCCTCTCCTTGCCCTTCTCACCCTCTTTCCTTATTCATGACACTTTTACAAGAGTCTTCGCTAGAGGAAGCCATATCATGTTTATTGTCAAACTGCTGGGTTCAGAACATTGGCCCAAAAGCCAACAAAACACATAGGAAACAGAGATTGGAAAAGGGGCCAGCAAAAAAAGAACAAGAATTTCTACAAAAACAACAAATAAAAAAGATATTAAACTAAAAAAAACAAAATATCATAATAGACTAAAAGAAAAAAGAAAAAAATAGAAGAAAAATTGAGAAAAGATACTTTAGGAAAATATTCAAAATTACTGGTCAAAATCTAAAGCCCCTCAAAACACTGCTAAATTATATATATATATATATATATATATATATATATATATACACACACACACACACACAGAGGGGTCCTTACTGCATATGTATGAACAGATACTTTCCTGTGGGGTTACTCAGTTGGCAGTGAGATGCCACTGTGTGATTGTTGCATTCACAATGAATGGGCCTGCCCATTCCTCATGTCTCATACAGGTTTTTTTGCAAAACATTGCATCACCGCTAAAGTCTAGATTGAAACAGTGTGGACGAGATTAAGGAGAATGCAACAATAATTAATGCATAACTGATGATAGTACAAGGCAATGAGAGGTGGATTCATACTTTTACCAAGGAAATTAGTGCAAAAGAAGATTTTACAGACTGTTTTGAAAAGTGGAAGAGACACTGGGATACATGTGTGGGGTGGGGTGGGGTACTTTGAAGGGGACTAAGCCACCATTGTTCTATTTTTTCATTATTATTAAATGGCTGAATACTTTCTAGAGAGGCCTTGTATCTTAACTTTTCTAATTATGAAGTATAAAACAGATTTAAAGGTAATGAAGATATTAATTGGGCATGGAATTCTGCTTATTCTATGCACTATAAACATAACTTATAAATACCAAAACTAAAAAAAAATGCATCTCCTTCTCTCATCAGAATTCGAAAAAAAAGAAATACACAATGAGATTATTAGAGGAATTTTCCAGTTTATTATCTTATGACTTAGCATTCTATCATTTGATTATGTCAAAAAACCAAGCCTTATTTTCTGGATGAGGATGCAAATTAAAATCCTAAAGAAAGCATAAATTATTTCTTGATACCACAAATGGTTCAGTCTACTGTTTTCAACTTTTTGTTCTATGAAACATAATGAGCCAGCTGACAACGTCTCCATTCTTGATGAAGTGTCGTGACGCACACACATCATGTAATTGGTAGAGGAATTCAATACAAATCTTCTTAAGCAAACCAGACAATACCAATTTGCCCGTAGGAGAGTTTAAACTTTATTGTTGAGTTGCTCTGTCATGCAAAGTTTTGAATCTGCTTTCTCTAGGTGATTTGTGCCAAATGTGCGGAGTGGCTGAACGACTAACGCCATGGAGAATGAGCCAAGTTCAAACTCTGGTTGAGACAGTTTGTGTTCACTTCACACTAATGCCCTTGGGAAAGGCATGAATTCATCTCTTCTTCCCACGCACAGCTATTGGTAAATAGTAGGGCAGTATCTGCACCTGCTTTTTGAAAATTCAGACTTTTTTTTGGTGATCACTGTGCCCAACAAAACGCGAGAGAAGTAACTTATTCATTGGTCACCTTTTTTCTAATTTTTTTAATTGATCACTCCCAACACAGCATGTTGCCAAAAGACTTTGGTCACGCAACAGTTTTTTATTGAGCGACTAGCCAGACCCGTTTCATCTTTTTATTGTCTAAATCATCTGAAGCTGTTTCTTATACCAACTTTCCACAATTTAACTGGAATGCTGACGTACATTTTAGGCAAAAAGATTAAGATACTAGGCAAAAAATGTATGAAATGCAGAACCTCAGAAAATTCTAAGTATGTTGATTGGACTGAAAACTAAAATATCGGTGATGATAAGATCATACGGTTTTTGATTTAATCTCAATTTGGTATCAGTTTAATGAATACTAGTGATTTAGTACAAAGATCAGAGTCAGTGGGGCAATATCCACATAACTGTTTTTACTACTTGGAAGAGATCTTTGAAAAAAGTGAATTGGAAGTCATATAGTTCAATTACCGCAGATATAAACAAAAAGATCAAAAGAAAAAAAAGCATTATATACAAAATAATGGCTTTTGTCTGTGATTCAATATTCAATCACTTTTTTTTCTCTTTTTTGACTATTCTCATTTTTGCTGATGTTTTCCCCGAAACCTATAACATTTCAGCAGGTTCATTCCCTGGCCTTGATTTTTTCAAGATTACCATATTTGATAGAACAATCTCCCCTTATTTCAGCAGGGAATATTAAGAAGGAAAATAAAACATCCCTGAATTCCTCTTATTTATAAAGAGTTTTTTAAACTCCTCAAGTTCTGGCCAATGTGAGGCTGCTGGACAACGAAGGTTATGTTTTTCTATTGAGCCATTTTGGGGGGAAATATGCCATCCAATATGGTATGTCTCCTTGCATTTTTTCTTATTTATTAAAAAGATGGTGGGGTGAGAATATAGGATAATGAAAGATCATAGAAATGGACATCATTTTTAAAAAACAACCAAAATTAGCATTCCAAGGGAAATTATGAATCACTGCCACCTATATATTCTTCTTTTTACCTTGTAAATTAAATAATGGTGGTGGGCAGTGATGACTAAATAGTTCAAATTTTCAAAAAACAAGTGAGAATGCTGCTGGACACAAACTAACGGATCAATTTGGCATAAACTTACATTGTAAATTGAACCCCCCACTAAAAACCTATTTTGGGAGGGAATTTTCAAAAAAAAAAAAAAAAAAAAATTTTCCCTACTCATTGAGGGGAGTGTGTGTGCTAAATTTCAAGTTTCTACTACAAACAGTTAGGGTTGGGCAAAGTCCGGATACATAGATAGATACATAGATGCATATGAATGTCTGAACACATGAATAACCTAAACCCAGCAACAGTATTTAAACTCGTGTTGTGGGTAGCAGTGATTAAACCTACACAGCCAGAGTACTTGTCAGTTATTTCATGAAAATTTACGAGACATTTTTTGCTCTGACTGTAAATTATATACAAATTTAAGGAAAAAAATCCCACCTTTCTTTTCTTTTTTGATTTTTTCTATCTTGTCACTTCTTTATTACAACTATCTTTCATATTCAAATGGTTCTTCTGATGATTGAACTCCTTGTTGTTTGTGTTGTAAACACAACATTTTGGCTGATCCATTCTTTGGCCTTCTTCAGGTATAAAATCTGAGTATGATGGGGTAACCCTTATAGCGCAGGGCCCGGGTGTTTGTCTTTGTCTTGTTGAGTTTAGAAGTTGAGAAGTGGAAACCAGATCGGGTTGAAATCCAGACTTGTCTGGCTAATGCATTTAGTTGACATTTTGATAATCTCTGTTTACCCTATCACACTCGAATTTTACACCTGAAGAAGGCAGAAGAATAGATCGGACAAAATGTTGGGTTTACAACACAAACAACAACAAGGAGTTCAATCGTCCGAAGAAACATTTGAATATTAATGACCCTTCTCAAAACTATAGAAAATATTTATTTCATTCTTTCTCTTTTTAGAACTGATTTTTATTTCTTGCTTTTTTCTTCAATTTCTTTCCTTTCATTTGTTTCTTTCCATTATTTTCCTGTTCTCTTTCTTTTATTTCCTATGTTTCTTCTTCCTTCTTTTTTTATCCACCCAAAAACCAGAGATGCTTTTTTTTTCAATCCTTTCCTTCCCATCCAAATCCCCAAGACGTTAAATAAAAATGGAGACCAAACATTTCAAAAGGTGATATTTCTTTTGAAAAAAAGATTTGTTCTACTTGCTTGTCACTCACTATCAACATATTACAGTTGGTGACATTTAACTCATTGTTTCTTATTCTTAGAGTAGCATCTGAGCCATTTAGTAGACCTTCAAGATAAAAAGGAAAAAGGTAGCTCCTATTACATGTGATGTCTTTGTTTTCTGCAAATCATTAAAAGAACAATACTTTATTTGAAAAGTTTCCTAGGACAAATGTTTATAGCCTTCTGCTTGTTATGTCTTTGTTAATATGCCATCTTTTTTACTTGACCATATATTCTAGATGGGTTTATGTTTTTT
>VCCN01004387.1:2158600-2169906 GCA_006491835.1 Architeuthis dux
ATATGGTGCATTGGCCGTAAAAAAACAAACAGTAAAATCATAAAACTTTATCTCCCTGAATCAGAAATAATATTGCCATATTTGTTGGAGAGATCTATGTCCCAATGGATGACTAAATCCTTCCATATTTGTGAAAAAAATGAAACTCTTCTGACTTAGAGATAAAAACTAATGATCTACAGTGGGCAGAAGACCAGATCAAATCTTTTCAATTTGTTTTCTTTACAACAAATAACAAAGAACAGTGACATAACACATGCAAGATGGGCAAGTAGATGCGAAGGGATTATTACTTACATGAAAAACATTGTGTTGTTCATTCTTAAGGGTATTTAAAGATAAATTTTATGATGCATATGTACATTTGAGATGAGGAATCATAAGATTTGAGAAAAAAATATTTTCAGAGAAGTCCATTTAATTTTTTTTTCTTTTGAAGAAATCTCCATATTACATTTGGTAATGTCTGAAATTCATGAGATATAAGTTTATAAGTTTCTCTCTCATTACTGATGGCCTATGCTGGCTTGCAGATCGGAAAACAACAGCAATTTCTTGATTATCTAAGACTTTTTATTGACGGTGCACACATTTCTGTATGAGATTTTAATGCACACAGAATAAGACTCATTTTTGTTGACTCATACAAATTTGCAGACAAAAAAAGGAGATGAGGTCTTGGTAAACTTCCAAGGAATACAGAAGTATGAAGCAAAGGGAAAACAAATGTAAGTAGGGGACAGACTGATGTTTTATCTACAAGGTCTGTCCGGGAAGTATCCTGCCATTTTGAATATCTCAAGAACCTGTTGCGCAGCCTTGATTTAACTTGGCAACCAGAGTGGACCTTACTACACATGTGTGAACAGACACTCCCCTGTGGGGTTACTCAATGGGCAGTGAGATGTCATTGAGTGAGCTTATGTACTGTGTGACTGTTGCATTCACAATGACTGAGCGAGTAATTCTTCACTTCTCGTGTAGGGTTTTTTGGCAAAACATTGCATCACCCAGGTCTGTCAACCCCTCTACAATCCAAATTTGGCTCCCTGTAACTTCTGGATTAAGAAGAATGCAATGAAGCAGCTGATGGCAATCCTGAAATTGGACTTTGCAGTTTTAAAAATGTGGAAGAGACACTGGGATAAGTACTTTGAAGTGGACTAAGGCAACATTGCACTAGGTAGGCTATTTTTTCATTAATATTAAATGGCTGGATACTTTGCAGACAGACTCGTAGACATAGAAAGAGAGATATGAACAGAGATTATACATATTAGAGGGAGACAGAAAGAAAGGCAGAGATATACACTGATCAATATGCAGAAAGTGAGATAGATAATGAAAAGGTGGGTAGGAATAAAAAGAGAGAGAGATAGGTAGAAATAGATGGAGAGGGGTAGGTAGAAAAAGAAAGATCAGAAGAGACAGAGAAGAAAAGGGAGGAAACAAAAGAGGTAAGAATACATGAAGAAGGATGGGGAGGAAAAAGGAGATTGGAGAAGTGTAGGGAAAAATTACAAAGAGAAGTTGAAAAAAGAAGCAAGACAGGTCTGGTTAGTCACTCAATAAAAACCGTCACATGACTGTCTTTTGACAGCATGCCATGTTGGGGGTGATAAATTAAAAAATTGGGTGATCAATGAATAAGTTACTTGCCTTTTATTGGATAACTAAAAAGTCTGAATTTTAAAAAATCAAGAGTGAACACTGCCTGACCAATTTAGCATAAACCAAAGTGACCAAAAGGGGTGATCAATGAATAAGTTACTTCTCTCGCCCTTTGTTGAGCTGTGATCACTAAAAAGGTCGGAATTTTCAAAAATCAAGCCTAACACAAACTAAGGGATCAATTTAGCATAAACTTACACTGCAAATTGAATCCCCTACTAAAAACCTATTTAGGTGAGGAATTTCGAAAAAAATAACAAAACGTTTTTACTGGACATAATAAGGAGTAAATGTTTAAATTTTCAGCCCTATAGCTCCATTGGTGTGGCTTGTACGTGCGATACATACATGCCAGCTAGACCAACTTGAAAACTGAAGTTTTGGTTGACAGTATAGATTGAGAGGAGTGGGTTGGATGAGATGAGCAGAGTGGCAAAAACAGAGGTAGGAGTACAGAGGAAAAGATGGAGAGAGGTAAGTGGGAAAATATGGAGACATACATATACATAGGGAGACAGAACCTGATAGAGAGGGACAAACTGAAATATCCAGCTAGATACACATACACATAATGAACAGATGCACACCCAGGATTCCTAGTACCCCAAGCCAGCTGAACCTTGGCACCCTTTGAAGTATAGTATTATCTTATTTATATTTTACAGTGAAAATATATATAGGTAGTATACTATACTGATTGATACTAAATATCAATAATTTAAATTACAATGTATTAATTAAATGAGCTTGTCATCTGTCATGAGAATTTCCTTTGCCAATTGTTAGTTTCACCACAACAGAAAGTATTTAACTGTCAGATATTCCTGAAAAATCTTTTTGACTGTTTTTATTCTCTCTAATTTATTCATTTTCCCATTTGTATTCAGAAAATCCTACTGTGCCAGACACATGACAGGCTCCCCCTAGCACTTGATACCCATATTGCTATTACATTTGGCCAGTCCTGCACCCACACACAAAAGATGAACAAAATTAAGTCTGCAGCAGAATAAATTGAAAAGAAAAAATGTTTTCAATCTTCCTACTAAAAAACAGACTTCTCTTAAACCAATTTTAACCTGTTCGCTGCCACAAACTTTACGAGTCGACAGTCCAGTACCATCAAAATATTTAAGTATATATTACATTTATTAGATACTCTGTTGTACATATTAGTTGATTTGTATGAAAATAAAAACGTTTTAAGCATTCAATGAAGACTTTCTATTTTCATCAATTTTTTACGAGAAAAACCTGGCACAGGAATTACAATGTTAAAAAATATACTTGGCAGCGAACAGGTTAAAGTTACAGGTGACCAAGGGCCAATATATTTGTAATTCTTTTTAATAGAAACACATTTCTGCCATTTTATGTAGACTATCAGGACTATTAAGAGAGGCACAAAAGAAAGAATTGTCCACATAAAAAGGCAAAGTCTCAAATGAAGTGAACTTATCAGTGGAAACTCTATTACTGAAAAGAAAGAAAATTAAGTGAGGCAACCAAACAAAGATAAAAGTAAATTTATCCAAGCATCAAATATGAGAGAGAAAAAATGACTTGATTACCCACAATGCATCTGACAGTAGGTGTATTGTTAGGTACTAAACTCACTGAAGTGACCAATCAACAAACAAATAGGCTTTATTAGGATTGACCTACCATTGAGCTATAACAATAAAATAATATTAAATTTTGAGTTTGCTTTTTTTATAAGCAAATGAAAGAAAAGAAGGAACAAATTTTGGTTTTGTTGGATGGAATCTTTTGTTGTTTGATCGGTACAAAGAGTAATGAAATGGTTGTTCTAACTTATATTTTAACATCTGAATCAAAGAATGTTGGGTCTTTTTTCTGTTTGAATGCTCTCAGCTATTAGATTAGGACATAATCAGTTTGTAATAAAAATGAGAATTGAAAAAATTCTATGTTTTTAAAATAAAGAATGGAGAATGAAAAAAAAGAAAACATGACTAATATTGAACAGAAAATAAGTTACTGAAAGAAGAAGAAATGGGTGGACAGAAAAAGAAAATGAAAAAAAAAGAAACGTTGTGAAAGAAAGAAAGAACAAGGGAAGAGAGAATAAAGAAAAAAGCCAAGGAAAGACAGAAATAAAGCTAAGACTAAGGTAGAAGAAAGAAAAGAACATGAGAAAAGAAAAATACAAGAAAAGCAAGAGAGAAAGAAAGAAAGAGAAGAGAGAAGAAAAAGGAAAGATAGAATGAAGAAGAAAAAACATAGGAAAAAAGAAAAAAAAGAAAATGAAAAATCAAAGAAAACGAGAGAAGAAAAGCATGACAAAAGCATTGAAAGAAAGAAAGAATGAATGAATAAAATTCAAGATGTGAGGAAAAGGAATAAAACTAAGAATGAAAAAGAAAAATGCAAAGAATGAAGACAAATAAAAAAAAGAAGAAAATTAAAATAGTAAAAAATAGAAAAGAAGAAAAGAAAACAAGAATGAGAAAAAGAGAAGAAGAAAAGTGAGAAAGAAAGACAAAGAATTTGAATTCTGCCTCATCAAACCCTATGGGGCCCTACAATGTTGAGGAAAGAAAGAAAAAGAAAGGAATAACACTTTATGCAAAGATAGCAAGAATGAAAGAGAAATGTCAGAGTTTGGAATCCAGATCTGAGAATAATATCGTTTGCCAGATCAAGGCGGGGATAGACTGAGCAAAGTTGACCAGAGCATAGATCAAACTTTAGATCACTAAATATTTTGTACAGATCAGTACACTCAGTCGAGCAACTTTATTTGTGGAAAAGCCTTTTGAAAAGGGTGAGACATCAAAAGGAGTTGTGGGTAAATATTGTGTATTGATCAAGTAAGGCTCAACGTGTCAAAAAAAGATGAAAATAACAACAACAAATAATGTAAGACAAATATCACTCTTTTCCTTCTCAATACATTGTTTTGTTCAATTTCTGTATATTTTATTACTTTTGCTTTTTATACGATATGTTGTTCTCTGGGGCTGAGGGAAAATCTAGACAATAGAAAGAAAAAAATCCGGATAGATATAATAAGAGTAAATAGGGGTTATCATTTTAACATCCTCTTCCTCCTTTTTCGTAAAATTTCCTTTTTTTAAAACATACAAATAATGATGAAAACTTACAAATAAAAATCAAACTATCAAGTTATAAAAAAATCATCAAAGTAATCTCCCTTGATGCTCTTCGAGGTTAGAGGATCATTAGACATAATAGAAATATTTATACATAAACAACATTCCACAAATTTAGCTTGTTTTCTCAATGTTTTTTTGTTTTTAGGGGAATAAGGGGAGATATTTTTTTTTATATATAAATTCACACTTCCAATGGTTGAACCTTGTACTCTTCATTTCATAGATCAGGTTAACCTGAGACCTTAGCCGATCAACTGGAAGGCCAGTTTATACTGCTAATGACTTATTAAGGGGCATTAATAAGGGCTGGAAAGCTCACTGCTATAGATCAGTGAAAGCTGAGGCGTAATGGGAGAAAAAAATAGGAAAAAAATAAGCAGCAAATTACCCAGAAGGCCATAAAAATAAATTATCCATACTCGTGTAACACAATCTGAAGCATTAAACACTGAATAAAATAAGTAAACTGACAAAATGAATTTCCTTTTTGATGTATGGCTCAGGCATTTTTCTCCCTTTTTTTCTGTTATTTTTTCTGTTTTTTGAATTTAAAAAAGAAAGATGTTTTCACTTTAAAAAGCGTTAAGAGGAAAGGGGATGTAGGAGTTTTGAAATAAAATGATGTGGAATTGAAAGAGAATGAAAATAATAAGAATTAAAAAAACAGAATGAAAAAATGAGAAAGTCTTGAATAAAAATGAAGGAAAACCAGAGAGGGGGAAAAATAAAAATTGGTTCAGTATCAAATTTTCATTTGATTTTTATATTGAATTTAAAGAAGAAAAGAGTTTGGTGACAAATTCAAAAATGTCCTGAGTAAACTGTAGGAGAATCAAAAAATTAGATTTATCTGTTTTCTATTTGATCTTATAAACAAACTGGCTGTTGTAGTATTTCATTAAGAAAGGTCCATCAAGAAGGTCATCATTTAAACCCATCACAGATCAACTGAGTTTCATAATGCAGAAGAAAGAGAAGTTTAAAAACACACAAATTAAACACTACTGCCTGTTGTAAAGCGTTGATTTGCATGTTTGTCTAACCAGCCATTTATTTGTATGTTTGATCAGCAATGAGTGCTCTATTAATATGGTCTTATGCCAGACTTGGCTATGTTCAACACATATAGAATTCTATACACAAATATAACAATTTTCTATTCTGAATGGTAAATACAATTCCCAAATACTATAAGACTAGCATAGTACCCGTAAAAAATGATGGGATTATTTACATATAGATCAGTACTTCTGCCAAGAATCAGAATATCTGTAAGTTATAACTATGGGTAAAATAGCAGGGAAGACTGGGCTCTAGCCTTAGGAAGGCAACAAGTCTAAGAGAAGGACAACTGATTCCAAACCAGGGAGTGGAGCTTGATTATGCATTGTCAATTATTTTTTATTTTTAATCACCACTACCCACAACACTGGTTTATTGCTGGGTTTAGGTTATTCATGTATTCTGACATTTATATCTATTTATACATCTATGTATCCGGACTTCACCCAGCCCTAACCATCCGTAGTAGAAAATTGAAATTTTGCACACACACTCCCCTCAATGTGTAGGGGAAAAGTTTTTTGAAAAATACTCCCTAAATAGGTTTTTAGAGGGGGGGGTTCAATATGCAATGTAAGTTTATGCTAAATTGGTCACTAGTTTGTGCCCACTTGTTTTTTATCAACCTGCTCTCACTTAATCTCAGTGAATAAAGAAATACTTCTTTTGCATTCAGTGCAAACACTATTCATTGTTCAAAATAGATATGGTTAAACTCCTGAAAATTCTTGAGAGAGGTGTTTCTGCAAGAAACTTAAGTGAGTTATCCATTTTCTCTTTGACAATATTTGACATGAAGAAACAAAGAAGAACAGCTCAAGTTCTTTCTTGTTAATAATATTAATCACTGCTACCCACAACACTGGTTTATTGCTGGGTTTAGGTTATTCATGTGTTCTGATATTTATATGTATCTATGTATCCAGACTTTGCCCAGCCTTAACTGTTAATAGTAGAAACTTGAAAGTTTGCACACACACTCCCCTCAATGTGTATGGGAAAAGTTTTTTGAAAAATTCCCCCTAAATAGGTTTTTAGAGGGAGGCGGGGGTTCAATATGCAATGTAAGTTTATGCTAAATTGGTCACTAGTTTGTGCCCACTTGTTTTTTGAGCAGCCCATCAAAAGGGGAGAGAAATAACTTAGTCATTGGTCACCCCTTTTTCCAACTTTTTAATTGATCACCCCCAACACAACATATATGTGTGGCAGTGATTCATAATTTCCCTTGGAATGCTAGTTTGACTTGTTTGCTTTCAGTTTAGTTTTCTCTGTTTGTACAACAAGAAGTGTCTGAGTAGGGGTGAGCAAGGTTTTATTTCTTTTAACAAACTGGAGAGTCCAAAATCCAGTTATTTCAGATCGATCTGTCAGAACTTGTTTGTAACTAAATCTGTTCAATAAAAGATTTATTCTTAATGGAAACTTGATTGGTTGTCTACAGAAGGGATTATTGGGTGGAAATGGAGGATGTGTATTATGGAAGTTTCGGGAAGAATAGCTTTAACCATATGTGTAAGTGTGCAAGGTGAGCATAAAGTCCTTCCCTGATTATCCACGATCTTAAAAACTTGAAAACTATGCTAGATATAAGCATGAATCTTATAGCATTATGTAGATCAATGAATAGAATGTGTTGTCTGTACAGATGGTACTGCAATCATAAAGTATCAAAATAGCATCTCTATCTTTGAAACCAGTGAAAGACTTTATGGTCAACCTGTGTATTTACATATTTACAATGTATGGTTATTAAATAATGAGAATGGGTTTATGTAAATAGAACCACAGTGTGTATCCGTGAACCACGTATTATACGTTGACTGATGGGAAAACATTAACCACCACCAAAAGTTTCAATTGGCTCACGTCTTTAGTTTGCTATTATGTATCGCTTGATTTAGACATGTTTTTCTGACATGACATAAAAATGGTCAGTCCAAAAATCAAGCAGCACATCAATCTCTTGTTCCACATAAACACATGTGCATGTGACATGCATCCTTCCCTCATAAACTCCAGTTAGCATACAAAAAGATTTGGTAGCATATTTTCTTCTATTTCACAAAAAATTTAAAATTGAAGCATTGCTCGGTTTATTTTATTTTTATGACATTATTAATTAATTTTTGAATAGTACAAGAAAATGAAAAATACTTTCAGTTTCAGTGTTCTAGATGTTATAAAATATTAAAATTCTAAAACTTCAAAATTTTTAAAAACCTTAAAATTTAAAAATTCTAATGAATGTAGTTCCGCCTTGTGTATTGGATTGATGTATGCCTTCTGATGAATATACATGTTTCGCCTGTTTAGGCCATTTTCAACATCCCGATTGACTAGTATTTTTTTTCATTTTAAATTTTTATTTGCATTTTATCACAACTTACTCAGACCATCAGTCTAAGGCAGACAGTAAACAGGCCATATTTGTTATTGTTTTTATGTACACTAGTTGTAGTAGTAGAAAGAAAATACTAGTAAAAAATTGCTAATGGTTGATAATGCTTCATCTAATAAAAAATAAAACAGAACTGGCATTCCAAGGGAAATTATGAATCACTGCCACCCATATATGCTGTGTTGGGGGTGATCAATTAAAAAGTTGGAAAAAGAGGTGACCAATGAATAAGTTACTTCTCTCTCCTTTTGATGGGCTGTGATCACTAAAAAAGGTCTGAATTTTCAAAAAACAAGCGGGCACTAACTAGTGACCAATTTAGCATAAACTTACATTGCATATTGAACCCCCTTCCAAAAACCTATTTAGGGGGAATTTTCCAAAAACAAAAGAACCTCACTCATTGAGGGGAGTGTGTGTGCAAACTTTCAAGTTTCTACTATTGATAGTTAGGGCTGGGCAAAGTCTGGATACATAGATACATATAAATGTCAGAGCACATGAATAACCTAAACCCAGCAATAAACCAGTGTTGTGGGTAGCAGTGATTAATATTATTAACAAGAAAGAACTTGAGCTGTTCTTCTTTGTTTCTTTATATCATATATTGTCAAAGAGAAAATGGAAAACTCACTTAAGTTTCTTGCAGAAACACCTCCGTCAAGAATTTTCAGGAGTTTAACCATATCTATTTTGAACAATGAATAGTGTTTGCACTGAATGCAAAAGAAGTATTTCTTTATTCACTGAGATTAAATGAGAGCAGGTTGATAAAAAATGTAGAAAAACAAATGGAAATGGTTTGTTTATGTTTCTTAATTGATGTTAAATTATATTGTTACTAGTGCCACTAAAACAGCAGTGGTGGGTCAGTGCAATGAATCAGGAAATTTGAAAATATGCTTTTGAAGGTTTGTTGAAATAAATAAAAAATAAATACTAAATTGAGAAAACTAGAAGATACAATTTTAAAAAGTGTTTCCTTTATTCATTCACTGGGTTTAATATGAGCAGGGTATAATAATAAATCTAAAACAACACAATAATAATGGAACATACTTACCTGTGTTTTGATTTCATGTCAGCAACTGCTACTAGTGCCACCAAAACAGTAGCAGCAGTTTAGAAAAGTTTTAAGAAATTTGAAATTAGTTAAAAAATTTTTTTAAGTGTCCATCTCTTAAGCGACAACTCCCACTGGAGTATGAACAGCTGGTAACGAAGTCCCAGTTTCCTTTGCATTCATCGGCTTAGTGATCCTTGCAAGTTTCAAGTCTAGTCGAGACCGGGACTTTATCCTTACAAGTTTTTATGACCACCCCCTTAGCAGAATGCAAGTCCACTGAAGGGATACCTCCACCCTAATCACACAGCATAGAGTGTACTCAATTAGCTGCTGAGTGCACAGGGAAATTTGTCCTAATGAAGAGTTTTCCTCACTCTTCGCTCACATCGGGAATCGAACTCGGGACCTTCTGCATGTGAGGCAGATGTGCTAACCATTACATTATCTTCGCGGACTAAAATTATACAAGCTGTAATTATATCTGGATTACACGTCTAAGGATTAGTTATGGTTAACTTGTACTAAGTTAATAACAAGTGGTCCCAAGATTATAAAAAACAAACCAAAAGAAAAACAAAAAAAAACATACAAATTCCTCAACTCTTATGGGCCGAGTAACTTGATATATCAACAGAATAGACTCCAAGGAATTAATTTTTCCAACATAAATCTTGAATTATAAGAAAGATTCCTAGGCTATTATTTCTTCTTTAATTTTTCATTTCTTTCTTCTTTTTTTTTTTAAATAAAGAAGAAAAAGAAAAAAATATTTTTTAATTCCAGGAATATAGAATTGTGACATTTAATTACAAATCTCCTCATTTATTCTTAAAAGGAAATAAAAATCTCTTCATATTTTCATTTCGAGCTTCCTACCTTTTCTTCCCCTTCTTCCTTTTATAAACTACAAAATGAAAGACAAATGAAACAAAAAAAATAAAAATCCAAAAAATTTGATTCTTTATTGAAAATTTAAAAAAGAAAAAAAAACAAACGAGAAAGACAATCGGAAAAATGCATTGCAGAAATAAAATGTTCTTCTCGACTTTTGTTACTTCATCTCTGGCCTTGAAGGTTTTATTGAGATGAATTGTCTCCAGAAAGAAATTTCTAGAAAGATCTAGAACCAATCTATTGCTCGTTCTTTTGTTTTTTTTCCTTTTTCCTTTTTTTATTCTTACTCAGCTGTTCACAGTAATTGACACTAAGATTAAGTTGTGATTTTTTTTTTTTAAATTCTGTCTTTTGATATTTCCTAACCCTTATTTTGTTTATTTTCCCTTCAAAATTCAACAACAAAACCAGCAAACAAACCATCTTTTTCTTCTGGAGGCATACCCAATAAATATTTCTCTGGTTCAAGTTCTCTCTTGTTTTTACTCATATTTAATTTCACTATCTTAACTCCGATAATAAAGCTGTCTGCCCGGCTAGAATGTGGGCAGGCCTATAGGTGCATGCATCCCAATTGACCAATCAACATGCTTGAAATCTTATCTGTGTAAAGCATGTCAAGTGTAAAAAGAAAGAAAAGAAAAAACTGACTTGACAAAGATGTTGAGTCTTGCAGATATCTTCTTTCTCATTTTGAATTTGTCATCAATATCTTGTTTGTTTGGAATTTCTAGATTTTGTCCTTTGTTTAAAATTGTTTAAAAAAAACTATGTTATTTGTTCATTCAGATTGTTTAATTCTGTATTTTCATCTTGTATGATTTAAAAAAATGAGTTGATTAGTTCCAAATGACAGAGACATATAAACAGATCAATATATAAACATATGCTATATATGCACACATAAAGCTATATATATGCATATATATAGTCTTTAGAAACTTTTGGGGGTTTTATTTATGTTTTTTTAAAAAGCTAACGTTGAACAAGAAATCTTCTGTTACACAATCTACAGTCCAAAAGCATCAGCGAAGCCATGTGATGCAAGTCAGTCATTTTCTGTCTCCCATCA
>VCCN01004387.1:2198716-2210186 GCA_006491835.1 Architeuthis dux
GTGTGTGTGTGTGTGTGTGTGCATGTGTTTTTAATGCATTTTTACTGCACAACTGCATGTCTTGCGGATGTGCTGTTAGAAGAGAAAAAAGACAACAACAAAAGAATGACAATGAAGAACCAGGCAAAGAGCTTCTGTGTCAGAAAAAGATATACATTGTATCTTTGGGTTGATTGAGATGTTGATCTATCACCTTCTGTTGCGAATTTGTCAAAACTAATTGAGCTTTTATTCAGCGAGTGGCTAGTAAAAGAAACAATTTATAAATAAATGAATAAATAAATAAATAAATAACGGAAGTAATGAAATTTGTTTTTCCCCTTTTTTCCTCTGGAAAGACACAAAAGAAAGATTTTCTATCAATGCCATAAATGCATTCATGGCAAGAAACGACAACAGCCATATTGCTTCCTTTTAAATCAACCTTTCTTTTTTTTTCCCATACATATTCTTTACATCTGTTGATTTTTTTCTGTCTTTTAGAATTAAGAATAAGAAGTCTTGATATAGATATTAGGAGTTTTGTTTATTTTTGTTTTTTACTTTCCAAGGGCCTCAGTCCTGTAAAAACCCACAATTGCTACAAACAATGAATGGGTCTCCATGGAACGTTGGAGAAATGGAGACAAATTAATTGCCCCATGTGTCGCACGACACGGGAGCAACTGGGTCTGAGAGTTTTTCCAAAGGCCTGTTTTTATTCAGTATTATTTTTTGCTATGTTTGTTTCTCATGTTTTTTGGTTCCCATGCAAACACAGAAAATTTGTTTTTGTTGTGTTTTTGGTGGAAGAGATATTACTTTCTTTCTTTGCCTTCATTCTTTCTTTCTTACTCCTACTTAATTACTTACGTGAATCTATCTATCTATCTATCTTTGTTTTTTCTTCTTATTTCCGTTTTTCATCTTGTTTTTCATCAAGATTTTTCAATCCCTTTTCTCTCATTTCCCCTCTAAATATTTTTGGGACGTTCCCTTCAATTTTAAATCTTTTCTTTCCACTTAACTTTATTGTTCAATCTGCTCTTTCCTAATTTTAACAAATTTGATTTTGATCACCATCTTTCCCTATTTCTCTTTGTCAGCCATCTTTGTTTTCTTAATCACTGCGACCCACATCACTGGTTTATTGCTGGGTTTAGGTTATTCATGTGTTCTGATATTTATATGTATCTATCTATGTATCCGGACATCGCCCAGCCCTAACTGTTCATAGTAGAAACTTGAAATTTTGCACACACACTCCTCTCAATGAGTAGGGAAAATGAATTTTGTTTTTTGAAAATTCCCCCTAAATAAATTTGTAGAGGTCAATATACAATGTAAGTTTATGCTAAATTGGTCGCTTGTCTTTTGAATATTCTGACCTTTTTTTGTGATCACAGCCCAACAAAACGCGAGAGAAGTAACTTATTCATTGATCACCCCTTTTTCCAACTTTTTAATTGATCACCACCAACACAGCATATATGGTTGGCTGTAATTCATAATTTCCCTTGGAATGCTAGTTTCAATAGTTTTCTCTCTTTCTCACTTTCTTTCACTCTCTTTTTTATCCCTTGTCCCTATTTTTTCATGATTAGATAAGAAACATGTGACCAACATCTTTTGGCAGCATGCCATGTTGAGGGGTGATCAATTAAAAAATTGGAAAAAGGGGTGATCAATGAATCAGTTACTTCTCTCGCCTTTTGTTGGGCCTTAATCACTAAAAAAGTCTGAATTTTCAAAAAACATGCATAAATGCTGCCAGACACAGACTAAGGGATGAATTTAGGATAAACTTACATTGCAAATTGAACCCCCCTCTAAAAACCTATTTAGGGGGGGAATTTTGAAAAAAACAAAAACCTTTTGATATAATAAAGGGTAAATTAAAAATATTTTCAGACCTCTAATTCCATTGGTGCGGCCTGTACACATCATACATACATATATAGTTATGGAAAAACCTAGAAGAAAAACATGAAGAAGGAGATATGATTTGTTTTATACAAAAGAAAGTATAAATTCTAAGCAATATCATTAAGATAATGATAAAATATGAATCAATATCATGTCAATTAAAACTCTTCAAATAATAAAAACAAAGTGTTTTGGGAAATTATTTTTGGTCTTTGCTATGAAGTTTGAATAAATCCTTTCTCCAAATAAACAAATAACTACAATAAAAAAAGAAGAAAAGAAAAGAATATATGATTCGTCATTTTGGGTCTTTTTCATTTTACCCACCACAAAAACGAAAACCTTTAACCCTAAGGTATTTTCTCAAAATAAACTTAACATATCAATTCTCACTGATTATGAGAACTTTGCTCTGGGAGGTGGGGAACTAATGAATCGAGTTTTCGTTTTTGCGATGAGTACTAACAAAAAAGACCCGTCATCAAAAAAACTGAAAAAGAGTTTCTGACCACTTCAAGACTATGAGTTAAAGAAAGATATTTTTCTTAAATATGGTGTTTACAATCTAATAAACATTTACCAGCAATTAGTCACTCAATAGAAACCATCGCGTGACCAACATCTTTTGGCAGCATGCTGTGTTGGGGGTGATCAATTAAAAAGGGGGGTAATCAATGAATAAGTTACTTCTTTGTTGGGCAGTGATCACTAAAAAAAGTCTGAATTTTCAAAAAAACAAGCTTGAATACTGCCGGACACAAACTAAGGGGCTAATTTAGCATACACTTATATTGCAAATTGAACCCCCCACTAAAAACCTATTTAGGGGGAAATTTTTAAAAAATAAAAAAAAATGTTTTTTTCTAGACATAATAGGAGTAAATGTTCAAATTTTCAGCCCTCTAGCTCCATTTATGTGTACACGTGATACATACATAGCCAGACCAACTTAAAAACTGAAGAAACCTATGATGATAGTTTTGGTTGGCGGTTTCTAATAAAACAGTGACAAAGATGGTAGAGTGGTATATATCCAAAAGTAAATGCCAAATGCCTACTGAAGCACTTCATCCAACCTTTCATGCCTAAAATCCTGCATTGCTACCAGGAGAATTGTTGTCAAATGAAGTGGCGGGCCTATGGTTGGCGTCATCGGGGCAGTAACTCATGGTGTCACCCCCCCACCTCCAGAACTTGCTCTCATCCCAAGATAACTAGAGTTTTGGTGATAATTTGTAATAATTGTCCCATATTATTGAATGTGATGGCATAAGCCTACATTTACTAACAATTCTATTCATCTTTAGTTTTCAATATTTCAGTTCTTTGTGAAATAATATAAAGAAAATAAGTATGGGTACCATGAAAATGTTTTTATTCAGTATCTTTAAAAAAACTATACAATAAAACTAGAAAGCACTCATAGAGCGCATACCTCTGTCAACATCATTGTCAGGGGTGTAATTGTGCATGGATCCACCCCCAAATTTAATCACTTCATTCTTATCCCATTGCCCACCCTTGCACAACATTTCATTGAAATTCCTTGAGTACTTTTGGAGATATGTGTTTCATTAAAAAAAAGAATTACCAAGAAACTATATGAACATTTTTTAGGCAGTTATCTTGGTGTCACCCCACCCTCTCTGATGGTGTCACCTGTGGCGAGTCACCCCCTCTGCACTTGCCTTGGTCTGCCACTGGTCAAATGCATTATTCTTTTGGAGACATAAGTGAATTTATACCAATAAGTAATTCTGAAAAATAAAGATAAGTCAATATAGTTATATTAAAAATAAAAAAGTTCTTTTTATATAATACTAGTCCATGACCCTCACTTCGCTCACGGTTATCATAAATGTATGATAACAGGATCGGCTGATGGCTGCTACTGATACTATCTGTTGATAGACACAGTAGGAAGGGACAAGGTAGAGAGGAAAGTTAGGCAGTTAAATAAGAGGGTGGGGGGAAGAGAGAGGGGATTAGGTAGTTTAATAAGAGGATAGGAGCGAGAGGGGAAAAGAAAAGTTAGGTAGTTTAATAAGAGGGTAGGAAGGAAGAGGGGACAAAAGAAAGGTAGTTTAATAAGAGTGTAGGTAGGAAAAGGGGAGATAGACAGTTAGGTAGTTTAATAAGAGAGTAGGAAGGGAGAGGCAATAAAAGAAAGGTAGTTTAATAAGAGGGTGGGGAAGGAGAGGGGGAGAAAAGAGAGTTAGGTAGTTTAATATGAAGGTAAGAAGGGAGATGGAAGAAAAGAGAGTTAAGTGGTTTCATAAGAGGGTAGGAAGGGAGAGGGGCTGATGGCTGCTACTATGTTTTACAGACACAGCTATTATTATATATATGATGATGATTGCCTTTTCCCCATCAAAACAGAACCTGGCAGAATAAATAAATATATAAAAATTATAAATAAAACCCAGAAAGTTTTTAAGCTCTTCCAGACAAAAAAATACTCATATTTAAATCTTCAACAGGAAAATTAAAGATTGATCAATATTATGTTAATAGAAAATCCCAAAATTCATAAAAGATTTGCTTAAAAAATATTTTTCGAAGCAAAAATAAAATATAAATAAAGAGAAAAGGAAATATATCCCAAGCAAAATAAAATCCAAACATGTTTCATCAATCTTTATCCGCAAGAAGCCAGATGAATGCCAGACGAATATTATGTACACTCAAGCAAGATTCCAACTGATTGGCAGCCATTTTGGACCCTAGAATTCAGCTTCCATTGTTTGATAAAAACAGTTACTGTTGACACAGACAGTCTCTAGCTGTGTCACTTGTTAAAGTGTCTGCCTCCTTCCCCTGATACAAATAGATCCTACGTAAATCCCAATGTAGATTACGTGTCACGCCTTGGAAGAAGGAAAGGGAAGAAATCAATGGGATCCGCCATTTTGGCCGTCTGTTGTTAGCATTGGCAGACGACCATTCTTCCAGGTTATCAATGACCAATCAGAACCTGCCTTGATAATCTTAATAAGTTTGGGGGTAAAGTGGACGGGGGTTTTGGGGTTAGCGTTTGGGTCAGAGTAGAAGGTGGATTGGCATCAGGGTGGTGAGATTTGAGATGGAGATGTGCTGATCGGGCGTTCAGGCGTGCTGACGCTCGTATGCATGTAAATGCGTTATTGTCACCACAGATTGCAACAAGACAATAGGGACCCCACACACACCATTTTTTCGGGGGGGGGGGATATTTTTGATGAAAAGGATGAGAATAAGGAGGCTGAAGATGTGGCGAAAGTGATGTTCGTGGTGACGAGGAGGGAATTTGGGGCGGGATTTTTTTTCTTTTAAAGGGTGGGGAGTACTGGTTTTGCGTAGGGGGCATGGGAGAAAACGAAACCACCACCACCACCACCAAAATAAAGATAAATATAAAATAACCAAAATAAAACAGGTAAAAAAAACAAGAATGATAATGATGAGTAAAAAAGAAATAAAATCAACTGAAGTAGATAGTGTGAAAAAGAGAAGGGAACAATATTTTTTATGCTATTAAGAGGTGAACAGAGACTGTGTGTGTGTTCGGGTGGGAGCGGGGGGCACAGACTGGAAATAAAGCAGATAAACGCCCGATGCGTCCTAAAAACACGATTCTTAGCGATGATGATTCAAACGATTATTTGCCTTAATTTTCTTTTTCTTCCTTTTAGTTTTCTTATTCCCCACTATTTCCCAACATTTCCTTCATTTTTCGTTTTCTTGTCTTCCTTCTTATATATCCTTCCCTCTCTTTCCGAAAACTTATTTAGCGCGAATCAATCACAGTGTCGTAGCAATTTGACGGGCCCAAGCACATACTAGAATGGGGGAGAAAAATAGAAAAGAAAAGATAACAAAACAAAACAAAACAAAAAAGAGAAGAGAGTTTGCAAGGGGGTGTTGTCCCCGCCTTCATTTCTTTTCTTCCCCCCACTTTTTTTTTTTTTTTTTTTGAGTGCGTATTTAATTGTATCCATAAAGAAGAGTTACTGTTTTTAATGTCTGATGACAGAGACATACTTGACTCCGTCAAGGGATAAGTGGCAAAAATGATTGACACCTGACACATCAGCATTTTCATCCGGGCAGAATCTAAGACTCGGATAAATTAGTTATCTCCCTTTCTCACCCAAATGGGCATTTATTTTGATTGGTCGACATGGAATAACAAAGAGAAATCCAATCGTCTTGTCTTACTCACAATTGTTAAGCTTGAATTATTTTAAGATCTTCCTTTTTCCTATTTTTTGTTTGTTTATTTTGAAGAAAAGTTGGGATTCAAGGATGTGTGAGAAAGACAGAAAGTTGTCTTTGAGTGGCAATTCCTTTTACTGTGTATCATACTGCAGATATTGCTTATTGAAAAATGTAGACACTAGACAGCATTAATGTTCTCTTTGAAGTTGTTAGAAGAAAGATTTTAAAATACCATTGTTGAATTTGAATGAAAAATAAACTTACTACTTTACTATGTAATATAGAGGTGATATTTAACATTCAACTCAAAAAGTGTGATTATAATTATAATTCTTATAGGGAGATTAATTTTTCAGAGATTTCAATAACCTAATCAAGATGCAGGTCTCCTCTGCTTTTAGAAAGTTTGCTTCATGCCACTTTTTCACTTTTATGAAAAAGGGTGAAAAGCAAAAATAGCGTTTGTTTTGCAGAGAGCTGTTATAGAGGCAGTGCACACCCTCTTCCTCTCTCTCCTACACTCTAATCTCCTTTACTTTCCAGCACTAAAACCTCTGACGACTCGGTATAACATACCATCATCACCATTTTTGGTGTCTGGGAACGCTCAAAAACTTTCTCCTATTTGAATTATTGGTAATTGCTTCTTCGCTTTACACCATTTTGGCTTACAAAAGGTTTTTATAGGAACACTCTCCTTTCACATAGAAGGAGAAACCTGTATTAAAAATCAGCTTGCCTTAAAACATATAGAAAAAATGTATCTTGAAAAAGATTCTGAACAGAATTTATTGTCATGACTGTAATATTCTGGTATAGTATTGATGTTTCTAGAACTTGTAAAAGACATTTCATGCTTTGAAAAATATGAATTGTAATCATAATCTGATATAGGACAAAAAATACATTTTTTCTACATAAAAATTTAAAAAACGTTTATCTAACATGCACTCATTAAAATTTTTCATTTTCATACACACTGAATCTAATCTCTATTTCTATGTAATTTTTTTAGGGCCTGGATACAACACAGAAACAAGGGAGTTTGCAAATGGACAAATTAATATTTTTAAATTTTAGCACTGACCACTCTTTTTGTGAAAATGCTGTGATGAAAGCAATTATCAAAACTTTCAATTGTGCAACCACATATACAACTAGACATGAAAACATAGTGATTCTAGGGTCCTGATCAAATCAGACAATGATAAATAGGCAGGAGTTGGACTGTATCAACTATAAGAAGGCCTCCGTCTGTTTTGGTAGACAATGGAACCAAGTAAGTGCCCTCTCTAGGGCACAAGCCTGGGTGAAGCATATGGAGATCCTGGGATGCCCTGTCAATGGAATCCCCCTTTCAGCCTCACTGATGTAATCCAAAGGAAAGCCGAGCGAGACGTTTGGCAGCAGGGGCCGCCTGAAGGAAGTCAAAGTCGTCACCATCCGCCTTTAGGGAGGCTCCACTCCCTGGTTGCCACTAGAGAACCCAGTTTGCCCTGCTATATACCCATGTCAACTAAAAGACAAGACTAAATTCACGGAGCACTTGAATCAACTCACTAGGAAGGGTTTGTGATTCTATTACAGAAACCACTGCACTAAGAATCAAAAAATATTTAACATTAACTTTTAGAAAATCACTTTGTATCAAGATAAAAACCAAAAGTTTTATTCCCACATATTTTTACTTCTCAATTCTTTCTCAGTGAAATTGTGCTTTTGTCTTCTCTGCCCAGGTGTTTTATATACTATCATATAAAGTATATAAAAACTGACAAGTTGACAAAAAAGATCTTGGTATTAGTAATTGAAAAATAACTATCAGATCATCTTAAGCTTTCGTTTCATGAAAATTGAGAGAAGTCTTACACGTAGAAGAAAACTGTCAAGATAATAACAAATAATCCTATCCTCACAAAGATATATAAGGCAAAGTCATTTTTTATAGTGGGCTTTTTAAAACCAAATAAGTATAAGTGGCATATAAGGGAATACAATGACTCTTTTCTTTAAATGAAATGGAGAGGTACAATCAGGGTGACAGATTTCTAAAGAGAAGAAAGATTATCTTTTTCAACTCAGGACAGGTCTGGTTAATCACTCTCTAGAAACCGCCACGTGACCAATGACATTTGGCAGCATGCCATGTTGGGGGTGATCAATTAAAAAATTGGAAAAAAGGGTGTTCAATGAATAAGTTACTTCTCTCGCCTTTTGTTGGGCAGTGATCACTGAAAAATTCCAAATTTTCAAAAGAATAAGCATGAACACTGCCGGACAGAAACTAAGGGATCAATTTAGCATAAATTTACATTATAAATCGAACCCTCCACTAAAAACCTATTTTAGGGAGGAGTTTTCAAAAAACAAAAAAACTGTTTTTTCTAGACATAATAAAGAGTAAATGTTTAAATTTTCAGCCCTCTAGCTCCATTGGAGTGGAATGTACGCATGACACATACATAAATAGCCAGCCAGACCAACTTTAAAAATTGAAGAAACTATGTTGACAGTTTTGGTTGACGGTTTCTAATACACATCACCTATCTTTGCAGTGTGACAGCAAGATAAAAAAAATTTCTGTCACTTTTCTTACATGTTTTTGTAATGGATTCTAAAGTTCTTAAGGTCACTAGTTCCTGCTAGACTAAGGAGAGTGAGATAGTGATTGAAATTAATTAAGACAGAGAATAATAAATATCTATACAATTTCTGTGTGAAAATTAGTAACTGAAAATGAAGCAGAATATTAGCTGAAAATGACACTCAAACACAATTATCAGCATGGCTTTTATCACTTGTCATCAGAGGTCACAGTGGAATAATATATAGGAGAGAACTGTGACTAATTTGCTTTATTCTCTCATCACTCACCTGTTTTTGCTTTGCCTTTATGTTCTACTCCAACATGGAACATTAGAGTTCTGCAAAAGGTTGTTAGGGTTTTTTTGCAAAAAGCTTATACATGCGTAAAAGAGCACCTGACTTTTGTTTCATTTGAGGTTTTTTATATAAATGTCAGCCGTGGATCTTGATGACGTTGGACGCCAGAATCAGCAGAATTTTTACCAACCAAAGATCAGCGGCTGTCGTTTTTTCACCAAAATGAACAAATATGTAGAAAACAATCTTCCTGTATACTACAGAAAACTGATAATTGCTTTTAGATCATAATGCATATAAATTTTTGAACACACTTATGTGTCATTAGCTGTACATATAATATTTTTATACAGGGGTTCCTTGAGATATTAAAGTTATTTCAAGGGTTTCTCCAGTCTAAAAAGGTTGAGAAAGGCTGATATAGATTCTCACAGTCCTTGTTCCCATATCCAAAGTTGATTTAATAAACTAATATATCAGATACGTGCCTAAAGATTATCTAGAACTGTGCAAGGCAAGTTCAATGACCTTTTTCATATACACCTATGAGATTGAAACATAGACCTAGCTCTAGATATTGAACCCAAGATGATATATCAAGTTCAATGCTCTACCAACTGAGCAATTCACCAGCACCATGGATTAAACGAGGCCTTGGCAAACTATGTCCCGCAGGCCAAATCCGGCCCGCAACCTCATTTCAACTGGCCCACCGGCTTCATTGAATATGTGACGTTGCATATCTAATTTCTTTGTTTTTCTTATCGATAACTGGTTATTGAATAATAAAATTCAGTATCGAAAAATATAGCAAAAGTCTCATTTTTGCAGTGGCCTCAGATGAATCAATGTTTTATAGCTTAAAATCTTTTAACACTACATGTTCTTGCTATCCTATTAATATACACAAAACTTTAACCACAATTTGATAATATATTGTACACCCAAAAGAATTTAATAATTCTCTTTGATTGATAGTACTTGGAAGTTTATGTAGGTATATTCTCCTATAATGAAAAACATTAAAGTAATTAAAAAACAAGTTTCTATAGACTTATATAACCAGTATTTAATTTTTGAATTGCCTTGGCCCGTAAGACATACAAATATTTCTAATCTGGCCTGCTTCCCAAAAAGTTGCTGACCCTGGATTAAACAACTGAATTTGTGATTTCTAATCCACTGCTCAACCCACGGAACTCTTTCCAACAGAGGTGATTAAACAATACCTTCGGTCCAATTCTTTATCTAGTAAGCTCTTTCTCTGTGCAAGCTTATAATAATAAACCTTAAATTATTTTTCACCGCAAAAGCTCATCTTGATGAAAAAATCTTAAAGGAAAACATGAATAATGAATCCGTTGTCAAAAAGAAATTCTGATTAATTCATTATAAATTGGGTTAAGAAACAAATTTATCATTTCCCCGACATAAAAAACCAGGAATAAGGATTAAAAGATTATATACGAGGAGAAAGAGTGAAAAAAATAAGTTTAATAAGAGAGAGAGACAGACAAAGAGGGAGAGAGAGAAATGATTAAAGGCAGAAAAGAAAATATTTTGATCTTTTATGAGCATAAATATTTTCTTAAGTGACCAGATCATGGGGAGCTTCCTGTCGAGCCTGCAGAACCGAAGAGTAGCCGTTGGGCAGAGCTCAACAAACCAGTTAAAAAAAAAAGAAAAAAACCCAATACATTCTAGACGTTACCTGCTGGGGCAAAACAGAACTATTTTTTTAGTGTCTTGTGCATTCATATGTATGTGTACATGCTTGTATGCGACCATGCGTGTTTATCCGTCAGTGACAAGAGAGAAAGGTCCTTGAAGAGGACAACTGCGCTGGGCCAATGTCAACATTCAAGAAGTTGGCAGAAAAATAATGCCCGAGGCTAAAAATGTTTCTTTTTGCTCTGTGGGAACAAGCAGGAACCCGACTCGGCACAAGGAATTTCCCCTCAGTGATCAACAAAGGCACTGATTGCTCTAATATGGGAAGGTTCGTGTAGAAGCAGGAAGGAGGGGACGACAAAAAATATAACAAATATAACAAATATGACAGTGGACATGGCAGTCAATGGCTCTTGACCGGAGTGGTCTTTTCTTCTGTTTTTCTTGTTTTAGCCTGAATCAAACTAAACTCGAATCGTTTAACCATATAAACAATAAAAGACAAGTTTAAATATGAATTCAACATGAATTTTTAAAATGAGAATTGAATATCATTAGAAAACTTGAAAAGTGTTTAGTTTTGTGGTCAGAATAGTGAACTGGTCAAATTTCCCAAACCTTTGGTTAGCACTATATATATATGTATGCATATATATATATAATTGTGTGTGTACTTGGGAAGCAATTTTTCACACATATATATGTATATACTGTATATTTCGGCTGATAAGGCTACCTTCAGATAAGATGAGACCCCAATTTCATAGTTTTAGCTATATATATAGTAGAAAAATATTTATTGGTTCATTACAAC
>VCCN01004387.1:2211444-2222311 GCA_006491835.1 Architeuthis dux
AGAGAGAGAGAGAGAGCAATACAAAGTTAAGTAAAGACCACAGATACAGAATTCTTTTTTATTACTATTTATTATTCTTGTTTTCTTACGAGTTAAACTCATGGACAGTTCTGGTATACACTATCCAACAATCTATGGTTACTTGTAAGGAAACAAGAACAATTAATAAAAGAAAGAAAAAAGCATTCCTTGGCTGTGATCTTTAATCAAGCTTGTATTATTATATATTTTGCAAGATCTCCTTATTTATATGTATGTGTATGCATATGTAAATATGTGGATATATAGAGACATCAATGCACATATGTGTAGACAGAGGGATAGATAGGAGTGTGTGCATATAATTACATGGAATACTGTGTTCTTTGATTTCAGAAAGCAGGGTATAAAACACAAACCATACCCAATTTGGGAGCACAGATGAATTCCAGAAAGCAGCGCATAAAACTTTAAACCACACTCATTTCAGGAGCAAAAACATATCCAGAAAGCAGGGAATAAAACCATGAACCATACTAATTTCAGGAACACAAATGTATTTAGAAAAGCAGGGGATACAACTTTAAACCATACTCATTTCAGGAGCAAAAATGTATTCCAGAAAGCATGGTATGAAGTCATGACCCATATTAATTTCAAGAACTCAAATGTATTCCAGAATGCAGGGCATAAAATCATGAACCATACTAATTTTAACAGAATTCTTTCAAGTTTTCCCAATTGTATTGTATTCTTTTCATTATAGAAATGGTAAATGTTGAGCATAATAACAAAAATTGTTTAGGAAAAGAAAGTTCTTAATTTATATCATACTGAGGATATTATATTTTTTCCTCATATATATGCTTTATATCACGTAAGTTTTTCAAAAGTTTTATGACAATGATTATAAAATGACAAACCTCCAAAAACTTTTACATCAAATATTTTAATTTTTTAAATATTTATTAAATAAAAGAAATATTGCTCTTCAATAAAATGCAACTATAATTTTCCAAAATGAATCAAAATTATTTTAATTAATTAATTGATTTTAATTGAAATGCATAACCAGGTTAGTTATATATAGCAATGTATTTTACGAACCATGCCCATCAAACAATTCTGAAAACATAGGATGAGAGCAATTGGTTTACAAATAAGAAAGTATGGTTGATTTTGTCATTCAAAGAAGTTTTTTTTTTAATTAAAGCAAATAAACACAGTAAACAAAAGAACAAAACAATTTTCTTCCACTTTATATTGTTTGATTGGTTTTTCATTCTTTAGCTTTTGAAAAATTTCTTCATAAAATAGCATCAGGAGTCACTTGCTGTTCTGATATAAATAATTCATTTAAAATAAGCAATAAAATATATAAAGAAATCCAAACGCATTTTTTGTTTTTTAATCAAATATTGATTACCTATGATGGGCATATTTTCTTTTAAATGAATTCTGTCCGCTTAGCATAATTTTACATTTTCTAAGAACATATAAAATAATATTTCTAAAAGCACTTATAAAACAAGAGACAGAATCCAAAGAATGGTTCCACAGAAGAATTCTTCCATTCTCTGAATCCAATTATCAAACTTAATCTGGAAGTTCTAATTTTTGGTAAAAATAGATTATAGCCTCAAGAATCCATACTACATATATACATGTGTGTAATTATTATACACTGATTTACTCAGACTAGTGTCCTAATCTTGGTTGTTATAGTCATAACGTTTTGGACGTTGTACTATATGGCCTTCTTCAGGAGTCTGTCATTGTTGGTAAACCTCTGAGAATTTTCGAACTTAACCCTTTATTCAATCCATTGGGGTAGATTGTTCTCATTCTGCTGTTCATGCCAGAGAATATTGAAATTCAGACAAAAATTACTTATGTGTAAATTGAGTTTTTAAGATCAAATTTTCAGGCAAAAAACTGGGGGTCAGTGAATATGTGGTTTTGTGAGATTGAAATATGTGCACAATGGAAAGAACGTGAAGATATTCTTAAAGATTTACTGAACTTAGCTTAGTCTGGCACAAGGCCACAGGTGTAGAACATGTATGGCAACTGTTCTATTGAGTTTGCCTATATACGGCAACTGTTCTATCGAGTCTGCCTTCTATCGATATTGGTAGAACAGTTACTGTACATAGGCAGTCTTATCAAGGTAAAGGGATGTGAGTTTGAGTCTCGCCTAGAGCTTATTCTTTATTTCCGATCTGTGCAATTTACTCACTGTCTGAGTAGTTACAATGAAAAGCAACTAAAATTAAGATGAAAGAAATACTAGTAACAAATTAATACAGGCATCCCCTGTTATAACACGGGTGTTGGTGTCCAAGAAAGCCAACCGCCTTATAACCAAGCCGCAATAAAAGTTAGCTATTTTAGAGCTAGATCTAGTTATTTGGGGGCAGGATCTAGCTGTTTTGGAGCTAGATTAATATTTTGGAGTCCACCATCCATCCATGTTATAACGTGAACCGCGCTTTATCAAACCGCGTTATAATGGGGGAGGCCTGTAATGGTCAATGAGTACATGTGAGGCCTGACAAAAAAGTCTGATATTCTATCAAGGGTATTACTTCAAGATTTTTCTTTACACCTATTGATCAAAGACAAATCCTGCCACACATGTGTGTCTGAAACCTTCTTACCATTTATTATCCATGATAGAAAAACTTGGGGAGAGCCACATAAAATAGGAGTTGACCCCGCCATCTTCCAGTTCCCATTGGGGCACAATGAACGTAGCCAGCAGCCACACCGACAGATCATCATTTAAAGCCATTAGCCTTAAGACTAAAAACAATCTACAATCACCATAAAAATAGACAAAGCAAGAAAATATAGGGTACGCTAGTTAAATGATTGTAATAAGTGTCGACACTAAACAATGACGTTAATGAATGTGTTGAAGCGGGGTCATTTTGAATTTTTTACTATGTTATTTCTTTTGTTATTTTTTCCCTGCTTATTCAGATGTGATAAAATAATGAGCAATAAATCTGTAAAATGCACTTCAAAAAGGCACGGATCACAGAAATTATGATCTATAGCATATTTCCAGCAATTCTGTCCAACTCCCTTTTAGGCTTTTTAATAATGATGACTGACTGATTGACTACTCCAGGGAAAGTGGACACACCCTATATCCCTTTTATTTGACGTAAATTATTCAAAGCCTATATACTGGGTAAATGGTCACTTAGTTTCTGTGATCTGAAACTTAACTCGCAAATTTGAAAAAAAAAGTGTTGAAAATCAAAGTTAAACAAAAGAGAAAATTACAAAAAAAAAAACAAATTTAAGGGAGTTCGCCATTCTGTAAACTGTTCATTATTCATCTATTGATTATAATTTGTGAAAAATCGGTGTTTCTTAATGAAGCAATTTTCATTTTATGTATTCATTTAAGTATCAATATATTTTTTTTTGAAATTTTACTTTATTTTCTTTGTTCCAATTTCTTATTCGAAAAATAATTTCTGCTTGAAAAGCTTACAATCAGTCATGGTTGAGAAAGTGGCACATTAAAAAGGAAAAATAAAATGCAATGATTTCTCCCTACATTTTGAAGGCGTAAAACTAGTTTAATATATGAATAAATGGTGGGAACAAACTATAAAGAAACAGATGAATTAATAAAACAAACAAAAAAAGTTGGTCGAAAATGTAAACCATAAAAAAATACTGGATTAAAAAAATATTCTAAAGGGACAATTTAAAATTGATTTTTGTATCAATTTTAAATTGTCTGTTTAGAATAATGAGTCACACAAAAAAAGCAACTTTTTTTATCTTTCTTTAAAAAAAATCTAGTTAAAACTTGAAAAAGCATTGATATAGTTTTTGTTCAGCCTTACAGCAATAATGAATAAAATAAACAAAAAACAACACTTTCATACCTTCAATTTTTCAAACCACAGCCATGACACCTACACATTTTTCTTTATGAATGAGGAAGAAGTTAATGAAACTAGGATCGTTTATTATAATAACTGTAATTTTTGTCTGTCCAATTGATTAGGTCCATTTCATTCAATACATTGTATCCAAGTAGCACGTTGGAAATTAAACAGATTAATTCAATAATTTCACTACTAACAGATGCAATAGTTAAATTAACATTACAGGTTGAGTACCCCTTATCCGAAATGCCTGGGACCAGAAGTGTTTTGGATTTCCGATTTCTTTGCATTTTGGAATATTTGCAACAGCAAAATAAGATAAGCATAAACGTTTCCTCTTTTTCTATCACTGTTACCAATAGGGGTATCTGCAACTATTATTTACATTTTCAACAATGTCTATGTACAGATGAGACAATAAGCAAAAAAAAAAAAAAAAAATACAGCGATTAATGCATATAGGTCTGGCAGTGAAAATAATTTGTTTTGATCAGGACGTTTCGTTTTTGTCACTGTTTGTGATATAAACGTTTTACGTTTCTAAAGAGTTAAACCAAGATAACCAAGCTGTAGTCAGATTGAATTAAATACCTTGGAAATCAGCCTCGTCTCTCATCTTTGAGTCATACCACAGTGAAGTCAGGTGTGGAATTTTCAACTTGTGATGTCATGTTGGCTTTTTAAACAGTTTCAGATTTTGGAACATTTCGGTTTTCAGAGTTTAGATAAAAGGTACTCAACCTTATTATAGTTCCATTCTCGCATTGATCACATATGATTATTCCAAATTGTATCCAATTTAACCCTTTCAAGACTAACCCATTGTGGTGCTTAATGTCTGAATATTTAAAAGGGTTTTTAAAAAGCCAGAAACATGTTAACTTTCATTTAATGGTTAAAGAAAGCTATATTTTTTAAATTTTGAAGAATCAAAATCATTATGGGATACCTTTGTCCCATTAGACATTTATCTCAGGACAGATGAAAAACACGGAATTAGCAGATCACCTAGCCTACACATCTTTTCTGTTTAGTCATGTAATGTGAACTAATTTCTACTTGGGTCTCATATTACTGACTCAAATATAAGCCGAGTCCATTATTTTTCCATAACATCTTCATGAAAGATATCCCCTTTTGTATGAATACACAGTTTATAGCACTTGGTCAGCTGTTGTCGAAACATGAATTTCTTTCATCTCCAACATATTGATTGTTGTTTTCAGGTGGCAAAAGTGTAATTCTCATCAGTGATGACAAAAAAATGATATTAAAAGGATATTACACTACATAGCATTTCATACAAAACCATGGTAATGAACTGAATTAAAACAATGGGCATTATCACTTGCTAATATGCATTGTGTCTATTGATGCTGTATTCATATAGGCAAAAAGTATTGGCCATTTTTGACTGACCTAAGTATAAGTCGAACTGCTGATTTTGGGCCAAATTTTAAAATAAAAACATTGTCTTATATTAAAAAATATACAGTAATTGGGCACCTGGCCTAGTCTTGCAGGTCATTACTCCTAAAGTAAGCTTGATCCTCAATGAGTGCTTTGACACTTGTGGTCTTGTGCCATACTAAGCTAAGCTTAATAGATATCAATAACTGAAGCTCCCTGTCTTTTTTCTCATAAATACACAAAGTGAATACAGAAAAGGGGTTACGGGAACATTTCTCATGACTTAATTCAGTGTTCTCTGCCATCAAGATTTAAATGTGATATCTGGAAAGTGTGTTAATTATATTCAAGACCAAAGACTTAATTCCTTGTACTTAGAGAAACATATTTCAATGCATTTATATTTCTCTTTCCATGAGATATCTCATTTGCATATCAATGTATTCGTGAAGTGATTAAGCTTTATATTCCTCTCATATTTACAAAAAACCTTTCAGTTGCTGTGTGATCGGCAACAGGCCATGAAATATTTTATTTGAAAAAAAAAAACCCATCTTACTGTGAAATGAATTTAAAGACTGGAGTTTTTATAACCCTTCTTCAAAGAAAATAATTCATTGAACATTTTTTTAAATGATCTTCTCATTGACCAAAAGTGATTTGCCCATACTGATTTCTTGAGATTAGCAAACGGAAAAACATATTTATCTAATCTGATAAGGAACTAATAGTTCATGTGTGTGTGTGTCAAATGGGGTGGGATTTTTGGAGTGCCATAGACTTTTTGTTTGAACCAAAGAGAAAGAAGATTTGCTTGGTTTACATGAAATAACAGAATGGGATATTGAAAATGACTAACGAGAACTAGAAATCATTGAGAGAGTGTATACCTCCGTCATTGTCACTAAAAACAATCAGGTTACAGATCCCAGACTATGCCATGACAAAAGCTTACAATATTTATTCATCAGAGACATATCCTCAATAGTTTGAAAAACAAGTATAATACTAGAAAGCACTCATTGTCAGGGGAAGTAATTGTGCATGAATCCGCCCCAAAATTTAATCACTTATTCCGTAGTCCATCCTTCTACAATATTTCATCGAGTACTTTTGGATATAACCACTTCTGCCTTATCTCATTGCCCACCCCTCCATATAATTTCATTGAAATCCTTTGATTACTTTCGGAGATATCATGTGGACAGACATACGAGAAGACAGACAGAAAGACAAACAGATACAACTGAATACATATAATAATAAAAAGAGAGAGAAAGAGGGAGATCAAGGAGCCATAAAAGAGAAAGAGAAAAATTAAAGAGCAGAGAGAGAGACAGACAGACTGACTTATATCGAGTGAGAGAGTGAGAGAGATCAAAAGACCAAAACAGATAGAGATGATCAGATAAAGACAGCTTTAGACTGACTTTTTGGCATTCAACAAAATTAGATATTTACACAGTGTCTCACCGTGGGTTAATGGTTATTGGTTAGTGAGCTAACCTATTGACCATTATTATTATGTAATGAGTTCGATCCCAACTGAGTGCCTAATACTTGTGCCCTTCTGCCAAAATTAACCTACACTTAGTAAATAACTACTCAGTTTATTTTTTCTAGCATCACTTGATCAACAATTCTTTAAAGAATTAGCACAAATATAAGAATAACATCAACATGAAAAAGTGGATACATACAATTTACGTGTCTCTTTCCCATACATAATCAGAACATTATTTTAACTTTTTGTGAAACTCTTACTATTGGAGTTGACTTTATTTTCCTATCTAACAACAATGACATTCAGGTTCAGACCAAAATCTGAAAAGGTCTGAAACACATATATAGTCCTAACAGTTTTTAAAAAAAAAGAAACCTAGTGGCTGAAATAATTGCGTTTTTCTATCTATGTATGTGTCACATGTAAAGCCCTAACCATTCAGGTAGAAAATTGACATTTTACACACACACTCCACTCAATGAGTAGTGAAAACAGTTTTGTTTTTGTTTTTTGAACATGTGGACTAGTGACTGAAATAATTGTATTTTTCTATTTATGTATGAGCAACGTACATGCTGCATCAATGGAATCAGAGTGAAGTTTAACCCTGAAGCAGCCAACCTTTTTTAATCACTGCTACCCACAACACTGGTTTATTGCTGGGTTTAGGTTATTCGTGTGTTCTGACATTTATATGTATCTATGTATCCAGACTTTGCCCAGCCCTAACTGTACATAGCAGAGACACAACTTTTTAAATCCACCCCCAAATAGGTTTTTAGAGGGGGTTCAATATGCAATGTAAGTTTATGCTAAATTGGTGTTTTGTGTAAATTCAGACCTTTTTTTAGTGATCACAGTTCAACAAAAGGTGAGAGAAGTAACTTATTCATTGATCACCCCTTTTTCTAACTTTTTAATTGATCACCCCTAATGCAGTATGTATGGGTGGCAGTGATTCATAATTTCCCTTGGAATACTATTTGGGGGGTTCTTTTCTCCTAGTGAATCGTAGGGATTCAACTTCCTTAGGTTTTGACTAACAAGTCTTTTTCTGTCACTATCATGCAAATTTAGTTGAAAGTAAATGCAAATGATTGCAGATTTGTAACAATTTTGTTACCAACTGGATACATGATTAACTGCTTATTTTGTTTTTAAAACTTTTCCTTTTCTTTTTACTAATGTGCTAAAAACTATATATAAAAAAGCCTAATACATAAAGACTGATATTCAATGCCTGGGGCCATGTATTTTAGTGGTCATGGTGGTGACATGGTCGTCTCCCTCACACACACACAATTTCTTTCTCTCTTTTGCGAACCCAGGTTGGCGGGCCGGCATTCACCCACTATTCAAAGCTTTGAAAGAGTGGATCTATTTGGATCAATAACATGTTAGGACTTAATCAATTCAATGTAAGGAGAAATTAAATGAACAGTGTCCTCACTTGTTCAATATCTAGGATTCACCATTTTCTGCAATGGGATATTTTAAAAACAATTTTCAATCTTTTTAAAATTTTTATTTGTTGTTGTTTATCTTCAAACTAGTAGAGTACCCATAAAAAATGACGGGTTTATTTTTGTATGGATTGGAACTTCTGTCTAGGATCAGAGTAACTGTGCACAAACTGTCGCTCCCCTGTCATCTGCCTAGGTGCAGAGTGTGGTATCTGTGCTCTCTGCCTAGGATCAAAGTATCACTTCCCAGCACTTTTGCCTAGGATCACGGTGTAGTATCTGTGTGCTCATTGTAAAGTGTTATACAGAGAAAAATATATGTGGATACAAATTTCATTTTATATATGTGAATTTCAAACCACCACCTTCTCCCACTTGTGCTTTTTCCTATCATTCAGTCTCTCTGGCACTCTTGACAACTTGTTTACACCTGCCCTCTGGCGGGGCTGGGATCATCTCTGTCTTCTCTTGTCATCTAAATACATTGCTACAGAACTTTGGTGATCTGACGGGATGCAAGTTTTCACTGTGACTTGACCGTAAGCAGTAGTTGCTGAAGTACCATATTTCACAATGTATAATCCGCTAACATAGATAATCCCCCCCCGCCCCATCATTGAGCTTCAATTTCAAATGAAACATTCATCATCCTGTGTATACAATTATGTGTACAAATATGTATAACATGTTTCCATAGATAATACGCACCTGGATTTTTTAGCTAAAAAATGCGGATTATACATGGTGAATACAGTATTTGATCAGACCCCAACCCCCCTATGTAAGACTGGTGAAATATAATTTTCTTGTCCCCCCATTCAACTCCCTTAGGATTGTGCCAGAATAAGCTCTGAAAATATCTAGACATGTTTGTTCCTTTGGCTTTCCGATTCTTCCTTTCTTTAGATATTTTCTGTCTTTTAGAAACTGTCAACATAGTCAGCATAGGTTTCTTCAGTTCTAAGTGATTCTGGCTGGCTAGCTATGTATGTGTCACGCATACAGGCCACACCAATGGCGTTAAAGGGTTGAAAATTTAAACATTTACTCCTTATTATGTCTTGAAAAATGTTTGCTCCACACTCCCGAAAAAAAGCTTTATGGGCGGTTCATTTTACAATGTAAGTTTATGCTAAATTGATACCTTAGTTTGTGTCTGGCAGCTTTCATGCTTTTTTAAAAAAAATTCAAACTTTTTTAGTGATCATGTCCTAACTAAAGGCGACAGAAGTAATTAATTCATTTATCAGCCATTTTACAAATTTTTTAATTGATCATCCCCAACACAGCAATCTGCCAAAAGACGTTGGTCACATGACGGTTTCTATTGAGTGACTAACCAGACCTGTTCTGTTAATTCTTAGTTTCCTTCCTTCTTTTCCTAATAAAGAAAAACTGTTCACTCTTTTTTTACACAGTCAATAACTCTAACATTATAAGCAATCTTTTATGTGGGTACATCAATAAGTCTGTAGCCTAATGATGAAAAAAAAAGCATTTATTTTACACAACAAATATTTATTTTTAAACATGATCTCCTTCCTCGTCAATGCACTTATTTCAGTGGTGAATATTGATCACATAGATCAAAAATATTACAGTGAACATTTCAGATCAAAATTCAGCTAATGACTTATTGATCCACCCTCGTATTGTTTTTGTCTTCCCTTGATTTAGGTTGAACCTAAAAAGCATTAACAATATTGAAATTAGAAAGCACTCAGAGAGCGCATGCCTCTGCCAACGCTGTTGATTGTGCATGGATCCTCCCAACAATTTAACCACTTCTTCTGTAGCCCATTGTCTAACATTCCACAACATTTCATTGAAATTCATTGAGAACTTTTGGTGATGTCGTGTGGATAGACATGAACTGTTGGCGATATTATGTGGTGTGGAAATATAACAACGACGTAGGGGAGAGATTTGTTTTTTGAAAATTCCCCCCATAATAGGTTTTTAGAGGGGTCTAGTTAGCAATGTAAGTTTATGCTAAATTGATCACCAGTTTATACCCACTTGTTTTTTGAAAATTCAGACCTTTTTTAGTGATCACAGCCCCACTGTTTAATTGATCACCCCCAACGCAGCATATATGGGTGGTGGTGATTCATAATTTCCCTTGGAATGCTAGTTACACTATAGTTTTTGTCCCATGAGTATGAAAAAACAACTGAAAACAGGAATTAAGCTCTTCCAGCCTGCAGGAATTAAAAGATAATCAATGACATTTATGAGAAAGCGACTCCTGAATTCAGATTTTTTCCACCAACGTCAAATTTCAAGAGTTTAAGACCAATTTTAACAATTTGGAATTATCCTAACTCAAATAACCAAATAATTTGGATGAGCAATTTTAAAACCAACCATGAAATATCCTTAGAAATAATTCATTTATTTGTTCATTTTTACAAAGAATCAAAAAGCAATTGAAAAATAAAACTCCTACTTTTTACTGCCTTTACATTTTTTTAATTAACGCTTACCAACACGGAAAAACGGTATTCGTAGACCAAGTTTGAATTTTGTCCAAAGCTGTTTACATTCACTTAACTCTAATGCCCTTGGGAAAGGCATGAATCCACTTCTCCCAGCTA
>VCCN01004387.1:2222630-2234641 GCA_006491835.1 Architeuthis dux
AGTTGGGGTTACATAAAACAATTGTACAGCACCATTATTCTTCTTTTACTATAAGGTTCCCTCTTTCAAACCCCCTCACGCAAGGTGAGAAGGCCTGATCCAGGGGTTGAATGCCCCATTTGCTCCCACACACAGCAGATGCCCATGATTGAAGCCCTATACTCCACAAGGTGTCTACAGAAATAGAAATATCCACCCAGACTTACACATCTCTATCCCTAGCCAATTCTTTAATATCTCTCCTCAAACTGGAAATCTATTGACAAGACAGATTTCTAAAACTAAGACTAACTAACTAGTCATGTTAAAGATAGCAACAGTGTACAATATTTTAAAAGTAATTTAGTTAATTTTAAAAACCATGGAAAAATCATGAGATTACAAGGACATTTTTTGAATCTGTCAGATGAGATTTTCAAGAGAATTTGATCTGTGAATTGTGCTAAATTGTAGATGTTGTTTGTATTTACGTACAATGGAATATGTTTTTTATGAATTTTGTATTTGTTTAGAAGTTGATGTGTAAATATTGTATATAGTTGGAGATACTCAAAAGAGTCATAATAAAATAATAATAATGCACATCTGTTTACAGACAGTCTTTTCTGAAAGCATTAAACAAACTTTCTTCTATTTTCCAATAGAAGAAATGGTGAAAAAATGTTAGAAAAATGGGACATGGAAAAATGGTCCTAGAATATCTAAGTAGGGCAGCAAAAACCTACCCATGTTATCAGATGCAGTTTTCAAAGGCATATTTATTGGATGTTGCCATCGATGAATTGATCAGAACTTGATCAATATTCAAAAGTAAAGATCTTATCATTGTGATGTGCTGCTTCTCAGTCAGTTTTCACTTACAAAATAAATAACTAGAGCAAATCTATTCTAAGTAAAACAATATGCTCATTCTTGTCTTGATGGGTCTGTCTGATTACACTATACAATGTTTTTTTTTCCACTTTTTTTTATGTTCCTGGGTAATAAGTGTTATTTTCAGATTGATTATGTTAAAAAGTATAGAAAATGTCAATTATTCCCTTCAATCTTGGTTTTTGTGAGCAGGACAGTGATAATTTGAAGTCTACTTATTTTCAATTGGACAACAGGAAAATTTGTACATTTTTAATCACGTAACAAATGTTGTGGTTGTTCAAATAATTATGAGCAATACTTTTTTTATGTATAAATTATCATTGATAAAAAAGTATTGCTCATAAGTATTTGAACAAGAACAAAATCTGTTACGTTTATTTCCTGAGATTGCAGGGGCCATTATAGAATTTGAGCAGGAGAGGATCAAAATTAACTTACTAGTTTGGCAACTCTTCCATATAGCAATGTGAGTTCACTTTTTTAATCTCCTTGAAAAATTCTGATCAAGATTTTAGAAGGATAGAAACAAAAAACTTGCTTTTTTTTCATTTAACAATTTAATTCTTTAAAAAAAACATTTCCAAGAAATTTAGCATTCAGAACCACAAAACATGACTAAATGCATCCCTTGTTATGTTGATTACAAAAAATTTGGTTCTTCTTGCATAATGTTCCTGTTTTTAACTCTCAAACCCAACTGATTAGAAGTAAAATGGCTGTTTGTTCAAATACTTATGACAGGTACTGTATATATTAAAATATTGGAGCAAAAACTGGAAAGTTCATTTCCTGCCATGATACTTGAAAGTATTGTTTCATGCAAATACAATATCCTTTCCTGTATTTCAGGACAATGAACTGTGTAAAGTTACCATGGAGACATATTCAGCTGAGAAAGAAAGGAAGATCTTGAAGCAAAGGAAGGAAAATAAAACAAAAGGTTTCCTTTCATTGTTAATTATTGAATAAATAGTTTTATTATCAATTAGTAAGAACAGGTATTAAGAGATCATCATTAAGACAGGTCCTCTCTTGAACAGAACTGTTTTAACACAAAAAAGGTTCTTTAAATGAACAAAAGCAAAGATTAGTCTCTTTCCCTCTCTCACACACACACACACACACTCACTCATACATACTGTATATGCTGCTATATAAGTCGACACCTGAAGCCTAACAAATCTCAGCAAAATGAGGGGTTGACTTTTCATTCATTTTATTCACCAGATATTGCACATTCGGATTATCATCAAAATATATTATGTGATCTTAAAGATAAGAAAATGGATTAAGTGTTAATATTTAGAACATGATTAAATATTTGCATTAATTAAAATAATCCATACTATACAGATTCACAAACATACAAAATTACAACACACAAGTGACTGCTTACTTTAAAAGTCGTAGAATATAACGACCTGCATGCTGCTGTATAAGTCGACACCTGAAGCCTAACATATCTCAGCAAAATGAGGGGTTGACTTATAAGTCAGGTATATAATGTATTTATTTACCATAGAAACAGTACTAAAATAGGAATAGTTACCATACTGATGGTAATAAAATAGAAATGATCACCACCACACACCATTTCAAAGAGCCGATGGACAGTAAACACTGAAATACAGAACTTGGTATTAATGGAAGTGGCGCGGCTTTATTTTGGTATCCACATTTCAGTTCTGAGTTCACCAGGGTGGCTATTGTTTTTTAATAAGTACTGTTTTTTTTTTAGGTGTTTTTGCTTCTATCTCTGGGGGTCAACGTATATGACCAATATAGGCCTAAATCTGAATTAACACCTCAATATTTGGGGGTTGACTTATAGGCTGGCATATACAGTAGCTGCATATTAAGGCAATTATCTCTGAACTTATCAAATTACACATATATTTTTGTGTTGTTATCAATGCTTCAGATATAAAACTTTATTTCTAACCATAAGAAATTATTCCAATTATTGGCTGGCCCAAAAAGTTCATTCGGTTTTTTATCGTCAGATGGCAGTAAGAGTGTTTAGTTTTAATGACCCATTCAAAAAAATCACTTTTGATAGTCCTGTGATGTTTCATTTTTTAAACAAATTGTGACGGATATGAGTGGATACTTTACAACAACGTTGAACGCAAAAGAGGCAAGCAAAATGAACTACCAGTAAACGTGCCAAAGACCAGTCTCCATCCCAAAAAGGGGATGCTATGTATATGGTGGGATTGGAAGGGATCCCTCTACTATGAGCTTCTACTGGAGAACCAAGCGATTCATTTGAGCAAGTACTGTCCCCAAAGAGACCAACTGATGGCAGCAATCGACGGAAAGTGTCATGAATTAGTTAAGTGAAATGATGTAATATTCCATCACGTTAACGCTAGACCGCTTGTTTCTTTGGTGACCAGGCAAAATTTGTTCCAGATTGGCTGGGAGGTTATCACTTATCTGTCATATTCGTCAGATATTGCACATTCGGATTATCATCAAAATAAATTGTGTGATCTTAAAGATAGGAAAATGGATTAAGTTTAAACATGATAAAATATTTGCATTAATTAGTAGCAAATAATCCATACTATACAGATTCACAAACATAAAAATTTACAACACACAAGTGACTGCTTACTTTAAAAGTCGTAGAATATAACGACCTGCATGCTGCTATAAGAAACAATAAAGACGAATCATTAATGAAAAAAATTAATGACAATTGAAAAGTACTTTTAAATTTTTTTTTTTTCAAGTTAAATTTAGCTTTAGTTTAAATTTTCAAGTTTAAAATTAAAATTATTTCAAGTTTTTATATACATACACAAACATTGCGACCAAAATATTGGTTGAATTGTGAATTAAATAAGTTTGATGACAAACACAATCAAAACTTAAACAGATAAATCAAGAAAGCACCCAGAGTGCACATACCTCTACCAATGCCATTGTCACTAGAAACTGAATGAAAATCAGTTTGTATATAGCTACGATGCAGAAGAGGTAACTGTAAAAAATTCATGGATCCACCCCAAAATGTAACCAATTCTCCCTTAGCCCACCGCCCACCTTAACACAAAATGTCATTGAAATTCATTGAAAGTGTGATATCGTGTGGACAAACATGTGTGAATACATAAGTATTAAAAAAATGAAAAAAATATCTTCCAATCGAAAAAAAACATTCCTGGATCTACCTAAAAATTTAACAACAGATTCTTCCTTAGCTCGCATGTCTACGAAAACTTTATTGAAATTCATGGAGAACTTTTGGAGATATTGTGTGACCGAACAGACAGACCCGAGTAAATACATATACCTCTTCCAACTTCGTTGGCAGAGATTAAAAAAAAAAAGTTTTTATTTAAATCTCCTCTTTTTATGTAAGCTGTGCATGTTGTTCAGTGTTCGTAATCCTTAATTTTAAATTGCTTTGCGTAGGTTTGAAATCAAACAAAATCTAGTAAAAGAATTTTCTTTTTTATGGAATGCTCATCGTTTATTTCAACTGACGACGTTATATGGCAAGTTTTAAGCAAACATGCCTAAAGCGATTCACGCCGTTTTGCTGCAGCGAAAGTCCTTTTTTTGTCAATCAGACATAAATACAAATAATAAAAATGTCAATCAGGTTAATAAAATGCTAAAAAAAAGTTATTTACGAAAGAAAATGAAAAAAAACAGAAGAAATTGAAAAATAGCAGAAAGAGAAAAAAGGAGGCAGAAGTTATTGAAATGTTAAATCGTCAACAAAGCTGCTACAATTTTCTTTTTTGCTTTTTGAATCTATCGAATAAGAGTTTCTTTTTTGTGTTTGGTTTTTCATTTACTTTATTTTTTTTAAATAACGCAATTCCTTTTCAAAAAAGAATTCATTTAGTTTTGGGGGCCCTTCATTACGCTGCAAGCAAATTGAATTAAATAGATATAAAATGTTATGTAATTTTTAATTTAGTTTTTAGAAGGTTTTAAGCAACGGTTCTATAGTGCTTTTTTTAAACAGCTTAACGCTCACTCAACATTTTTGTATAATAAAAAGATCTTTTGATCGAAGTCAGTTTTTTTCCAAGTTAATCGTTGCATTTTGACAACGAACCTCTTGTTTATCTTTACTGGGCAAAGGACAATTTTACCTAAACTATCAACCTTTCAAGCAAGGGAATAGTTTATTTTGTGTTCTTGGTTTTCTTACATTATTTTGTGATAAATTAAATTAAAAGTTCCGATTCGTTACATCAATAGTGGCAAGAATTCATTTTGTTTTTCCAATTAAAAAAAAGAAGAAAGAAAAACATTTCCTTAAATCCACCTACAAATGATGAAAATATACCCATTTATTCAAGGCTTAGATCACAGGAGAGTACAATCTTATTATATAAAAGCCCATGCTACTTTTTTGTCTGCTGGTTTGTTTGAGTGTTGGTTGGCTTCTGTTACGTTAAAGGCAATAGAAGGAGAGGGATGTGTGTTTGCGTAAGCTAAAGGAAAGTTAACAACTACTGTGTCTCTGTGTTCGCGTCTACATCACTACTACTACTGCTGCTCATGACCTAGTAGTAGTACGGAAAACAAATATAGACATCTCTGATTTTTCATGAATAAAACTGATGTTTTTCTCATAATAAAAATTTCGTTTTTTACCCAATTATGTTGCCTTATTCTTTGAAAATGATCAAAAAACAGAAAATATGAAGAGTTGTAGATAATCGACAGAAAAATAAATTTCGTTCGTGGTCTGCGTTTTTTTTTTGCTTGCAGTTAATAGATTTATACTAAAATACGAGGTGTGTCCAAAAAGAAACCGAACTTTTTCAAAGATTTATTGCTTTACCAATAAACTTACTAGACTTGTCTCTTTCAAAATAGACCCCTCCACAGTCGATACACAGTTTCCAGCGGTTTTTTTTCCAGTTCTGGAATGCGTTCTAGAAGTCGTTTTGTGTGATAGTGTGCAGGTCTCGTGGCGCATTTTCTTCTATCTCTTCTATCATCTGATTTTTCATGGAGTATTTCAGCTTTGGGAACAAAAAAATGTCGACAGGGGCTAAATCCGGAAAGTAGGGCGGCTGAGGGACGAGAGTTGTCTCGTTAGTCGCCAAAAACTTTGTTCATCTTTGAGCAGACGCGGTACAAATTGTGCGGCAACACATTGCATCATAAGATTTTCTTTTAAAACCATGCGGCACGAACTTTTACATATTCCCACCTCTTCTTAAACTTCACGGACAGTCAGGTGACGATTTCCACGTATCACAGCATGCAGTTTTTCAATGTGATTTTCCTCTGTCGACGTGAATGGGCGTCCAGATTCAGCATCGTCTTTGGTGGATGTTCTTCCCGATTTGAAACTCTGGTACCACTCATGGCATTACGTACGACTCCAACAATTCTCCTCATCATAGGCCTGTTGCAACATTAGAAAAGTCTCCAAACATGTTGTTCATCTTGGGACAAAAAACACCAAGCGCACTACACACTCTGGCATGTGTAGCTAAAAGACTAACCAACGTGGCTTGATGCGGGTTTTATACGAAAGGTAAAGGTCGCTGTTACATAATAGTTCAGTTACAAGAACGCTAAAATATCTCATTGACGCGCTGTTTGAAAAGTTCGGTTTCTTTATGGACAGGCCTAGTATATATTTGTATAATTTATCCAATGTTGCCGATTTAGCGCGTTTCTTGTTTTGGCAGTGCAAAAAGCGCTAAATTAGCGCGTTTTCGCCTAAAACATTTTGGCCGTCTTCTGGCTATTTTTGACCATTTTTAGCGGTTTCTGGCCATTTTTGGAAATTAAAACAAATTTAGCGCTTTTTTAGCAGTCAAACTAGCGCGATTTATCCATGCGTAAATAATCCAGTCATTTTTTGCGGGTACTATGCTAGTCGCATAAATATTTCCAAATGTATAATATACCCTGATCAGCATTGTCCCAGGTCACTCTTAACAAGATTTATTAGTTGTTCTGAGATAGAATTTATTCAAATCAGAAGAGGCAGAGTGGGCATCTGGACGTAATCTACTCTACGTATGTACATCAATAGGTCCGTAACCTAGCCTAAAGATGAAAAAAGAAAAGGCATTTATTTTTCACAACAAATATTTCTTTTTCTTTTCAACACAATATAATCTCCTTCCTCGTCAATGCAATTAACCCACGGAATGGCACTATCTGGCGTAAACGATTAGGCGTAGGCGTTCTGACGTGAGCGTTTATGCGATATCTGATTTGGCGTAAGCCCATTTGGCGACGGACGTTTTGGCGAAATGTTGATTTCATTAAACATCCAAAGGTGAAACTTTGAAAAGCATTAAAGCTATAAATGTAACTTTATTGAAAAATAAAAACATTAAATCCGTTAACAATTCTTCTCATTTTTATGCTAATGCTACTATTTACCTTCATCTACTAATAAATAAATAAATAATTAAATCTGTTAATCACAAAATGTAATGTAGTTTTGTTTAGATCAGGGCTTCTCTAACTTTTTCCATTTACGATCCCTTTTAATGAGACAACATTTGACCGGACCCCTCACTCACTAAAATCAATAGGTACTGCTACTAAGACTATATATAATTAGTCTTTAGCTGCAATCTAATAGTACAAATAACTACAAAAAATCTCGGAAATTGCAACGTATTTCTAATCTATATTATGTTTTACGGTGTTTATTAAGAGAAAAATAAATTACTAAAACGTAACACAAACGTTATTATTTATATTAAAAAAAATATTTCTGCTAATTATTTTTTAAAAGAAAGCCTATTAATAGATACATTCGATCGTAGATGTGATAATTACAGAATATTTTTATTAATTTTCAATTATTATTTGAATTTCAGTAGATTTTTAAAATGAGGGTTTATCAGGCGTTCAAATTCTGATAGTTCCATAAGATTTACTTACAAAATACACTTCCCATAAGAAAATTCATTCAAAATTGAAAACATCCCGAAAATTCTATTGAAATCGGACCGATAGTTTTTTTTTATGAAATTTTAAAATGTGTGTGCAAATTGGGCTAAAGTTTCCCAATGTAAATTCTACTAGTTCCCCGGTTTTCGCGAATGTAACAGGTTTTCAAACCTGGTTATCTCCGGTTTTATATTGTCTGCAGAAATAATTTTTAGTTGATAATTTTCTACAATCTTTCTTTCAGTTTTATTAATAACACAAAGATTATTACGATAAATTTAATATATTTCATGTTTCAGACGTTTGCATCGACAAATGTCGCTTTTTGCCAAAAGTCCGTGTGAGCTGCTAGTATCTACTCGCGTATAATGCGAGAAATTAAATATAAAAAATCAGGCTCAAAATTGGTGGATAGCACTATACTCGAGTGTAAAAAACGATAACATTTTTGCCGTAAAATATCAGATATATTGTAATTTTGTTCCATTAAAACTGTCCATACAGACAGATTTACAACTAAAATAATGTTCTTAACGCCATAACGGCATACGCTAAAATATGTTTGATGCCTTAACACTCACGCCAAATCGGCTTCGCCAATTAGTACCAAACCTATTAACCCAACGCTTCCCTATAGATCACATATATCGCTCATTATACAGTGAAGATTTCAGATTAAAATTCAGTTAATAATTGTGTAAGGCAATGGACTTATTCACCCAGACCCACCTCGTACTCAACGGTCCCTTTAGAAAACAGCACTACCGACAGGAACTCTCGACAAAAAAGAAAACTAGATCTATATAACATCATTAACTTTTGACTAGTATTTCTTTCACCTTCTTTTCAATTGATTATCATTGTAACTACTCAGATCGTCATTCTACAACCATTACAGTTATAACGCGGGTGTTGGAGTCCAAGAGAGCCAACACCGCGTTATAACCGAGCCACGATCAATCTAGCTATTTTGGAGCTAAATCCAGCTATTTTGGAGCTAAATCTAGCTATTTTGGAGCTAAATCTAGCTATTTTGGAGCTAGATTGATATTTTGGGTCCACCATCTACTCGCGTTATATCGCGAACCGCGCTATAACGAACCGCGTTATAACGGGGGGGGGATAAGTTCTCGGCGAAACTCTAACTAACATCCCTTCCACATTTGCTTGCTCCTTGATCTCTTGCGTCCTTGGCTTAGTTTAGTTCATGGTAGTCCATCGAAACGACGACAACCTTGAACCTCTCCTGTGTTGTTGTTGTGGCGGTGGTGGTGGCGGCATTGAAGGTTTTTTTGATAACGTTGGAGTACAAATTCTGAAGCCAACGTCTTCCACACGGGACCTAGGATTCCATTACCAAGTTGGAGTGAACCGTGCGCTACTCGCCCATGTCTTTTGCAACGGCGCTATCCACGGGCGCGGGTTCGTTTGCTTCAAAAGTTGCAAAGCCTTTCCTGCAATTTTAACACCACGCTGCACGGTCAGAAGTTAGATTGTAGTGGTTGGGGTTATCTCGCATTGCTTGGGGATGGCATTACGGTGGTCTTTGTATCGTTTCTTTTGGCTTCCGGGTGAGCGCTGGCTTTCGGCTAGTTCTTGTAGAATACTTGTCTGGGATTGTGGTTCTCAGGCATCCGGATGACATGGCCGACCCAGCGCAGTTGTCAGTGGACAATCATGGACTCAATACTGGTGCTGTTGGCCTGTTGCGGGATCATGACACGGTTGCACCAGGTCATGTCAAGTATCCGTTGGTGATATGCGCATATCTAGGCGCATATATGTATACTCGGCACACCGTCCAGGATTCTGAACCGAATAGAAGAATGGAAGAGCAGACTGCCGAGTACACAGATGGTGAGGTCTTTAATGAGAGACTCTAGTATTCAAGTTATCGTAGCTGGCAGAAGCATTGCGGGTACGTCTTTGGATCTCGCTGTCAATGCCGCAGTCAGAGGTGAGGATGGTACACAGGTGAAGGTGTCTACCCTTTTTAACGTTCTTGCGGTCTACATTGTGGTAAAGTATCCATCTCCCGTCACAATTTGTTTTAAAAACTGAACATTTAAATACGATGAAGCAGGGTTTTTTCTTGTTTAATTTATGGGGAAGCCACCCATCAAAGTGACTAAGGTAAGGAAGCTGGAGCAAATGATTTTAAACTCTTGATTTGTATGTTTCTAGTATAGCTTCTAAAGATGAATGTTAGAATATTCCATGAAGATCTACAACACAACTAGTGGCTATTTAGATAGACAAGATCTGGATAAGCGAGAAATATTACCATTTGAATGGTATAGGTAGATTCACCGACTTTCGATGAGCAAAAAGATATAGTTTTGAAATAGGTGTGATCATTGTTCCCTCTAAGCTGTGCGCGCGCATATACGTTTTGCAATCAGCGCACAAATGAAACTAATGTGCGCACAACAGATTTCAAATTCTGTAAATAGCTTACTGAGTTTTAATTGAAAAAAATATTGATTCACTATTTTGAATTCAAAAGTGTGCACATACTTTTGTTACTTGGAAAAAAATTGCACAACTTAAGATTTTTGCGGCCACTGACTATAAAAAATCGCGTAAAACAATTTGAGTTCATGAAACGTGCTGCCCTCAAAAACACGTTTCATCAAAGAATAGGTGAGCAAACGCGCAACACGCCAGAGAGCAAAAGGATTAAAGCTTGGAAAAGTGATCTAAAGTGACGAATTGGAATCCAACGTTTTTGAGTATAATAATCAGAGATACATTAGTAGAAGAACGGTAGGTGAAGAGTAGCACCCGCACTGCATTAGATGAACGCTTAAACATGGTGTGGAGTCGTATGTCTGGAAACGATGTCAGTCAGCTGTATCGGAACAAAGGAGATTTGGGTAGTAAGTCCAAGAGTGGAACTTTTTATCCCTGCCACTCGTTAATGAAATATTTCGATTAAAAAACTATCCCTGCCACACGTTAATTAAATATTTCGAGTCAAAAACTATATCTTCCACACATTAACGTGGCAGGGATATTTTTGCATCGAAATATTTCATTAACGTGTGGCAGGGATAAAAAGTAGAGCCGGTAAGTCTAATCTAGAAATATTAAATAGGCTTATACTACCATAGACCCCAAATCACATGGGTCGGTCGTGGGCTTTTCAGTATGATAACGACCCATCGAGAACTTATGACAAAGGGTCGAAACATCCGATATATAATAAGCCCACAAACACAATAATATGGTAGAATTCGGAGAAAAGAAAACCCTGTTGGAAGCAGTAAGGAATCTAATTGCATAGATTCCCAGTAAGTGTGATGCTGTCCCATAATAACCCAGACCCATTTCTACCTGAAGGAACATTATATTGGATTCTGGGTAGACAAATTGACACACAGTCACGTGACTGCACCAAGATGTTCAGTAGATGTCACTTAGTACAGTTGAGTTAAAATCACGGATTAAATATAATATTATATGAGAGACTGCGCAGATCAATTAAATTGTATGTGACACCGGTGTCACAGTGGGCTCTTATGGCTTTTAAAATGTTTTGGTTATCCTACTATAAGGGTATAAGGGTTTGTTTTTTCCCTTTAATCCTTTTGTTTGTTTGAGCCTACTTGTTATTTAACAAAAATGGCAGATAATTGAGTGTCCTTAGAGTATTTGACCGCGGTAATCTTGACAAATGAACATTGCTGTGCCTAAATCATTTATGTTAAAATACATATCGATTTAAAAAAGCCCGGATTGTGCTTCAATCTGTGTATCCTTTAGAGCAGCCATTCTCGAACTGTTTTGGTCACATACCCCTTAAGAGCTCTTCACAGGTTCCAGAGCCTCCTGTCAAACAGGGATACAACACGGACAGAATACATTTATTACTATTTCAGTCTATAACCCCCTTCAAATGTGCCAGGGTCCACAAGGGGGGCATATGACCCCGTTGAGAATAGCTGCTTTAGAGAATATATAAATTAAATGAGACGAAATAATTTCAATTTTTAAACCAATATACTTGTGTCCCTAACCAGAGAGAGAGAGAGAGAGAGAAAGACGTTATCTTTCTCTTTTTCTCATTCGTTCAACTCTGACCAATATTCTTGCATTCGGTGACACAGTCCGTTTCGTTTAGATACGGAACAAAATAAATGATAGGAGAATAGTAGATTTCCACAAAAAGGGTCCAATAAATTTCGGTAAAGAATAAGGAAAAGCCATACTTGTTGTAAGTTTTTAGGTATTTA
>VCCN01004387.1:2281528-2295684 GCA_006491835.1 Architeuthis dux
ACTACATCAAAACCCACTCTAATCAAAACCGCACTATTCAAGATATTCCTGTGTGTGCATATATATATATATACAATACCTGTTATAAATATTATTTTACTCCTAATCGCTTGGGTTTGAGAACATTACGCAAGAAAAAAACATAACAAGGTACACATTTAGTTATGTTTTCTGGTTCTGAATGCTAAATTTCATGAAAAGGTTTTTTTTATAAGAATTAAATTGTTAAATGAAAAAAAAGTTATTTGTTTCTATCATTCTATGGATTTTGATCAGAGGGGGTGGAGTCAAAATTAACTTACTAGTTTGGCTACTCTTCCATGTAGCAATGGGAGTTCACTTTTTTAATCTCCTTGAAAAATTCTGAACAATATTTTAGAAAGATAGAAACAAAAAACTTTTGACCTCACCCCCCAGCTCAGAATCCATAGGATGATAGAAACAAATAACTAGCTTTTTTTTCATTTAACAATTTAATTCTTAAAAAAAAAAACATTTTCAAGAGATTTAGCATTCAGAACCACAAAACATGACCAAATGTATACCTTGTTATGTTGATTGCAAACAGGTTGGTGCTTCTTGTATAATGTTCCTGTTTTTAACTCTCAAAACCAAACAATTAATAATAAATTGGCTGTGTGTTCAAATACTTATAACAGGCACTGTGTATATATATATATATATAATTTTTTTCAGGTCTAGCTAGGTCTAGATTGATAGGTAGATACAAATACATATTTTTAAGGTAAGGAGAACACCGCCTAAAGGTAACATTAAATGAGATTTTATTTTTCAAAATTACGTCAAGCAAATTACAGGCTGAAATCAATACTACACACACATTTGTACATACACAAATCTATGCACACACGTACACATGCATGCATATGCAAAAAAGGGAAACGGCGTTAACCAATTCCAAAGAGTCTTGAATTGCAGAAATTAGAAGGAGGAGGAGGGTGCTGCCTATCCCAGGAAATAAATCAGACATATTGAGAGCCAGTGTTTGTGCCAGGTGAAGAATGGTTCCTCCCCAAATAAATCTCCCATATTTTGGTTTGTCACTTTAAGGCAGCCAGGATCAGGGCCTAATATGTTGCAGTTTTTTTGCTATATCATCGTTTTGCTATGTATGTAGGTATATCAATAAGTTGATGAGAAAAGCACTAATATTACACAACAAATGTTTATTTTTCAACATAATCTGCTTCCTAGTCAAGGCACTTAATTCAGTGGGAAATATTAATCAAATAGTTTGAACTTTATACAGTGAAACTTTCAGATCAAAATTCAACTAATGTTCTGATTGGTGTAGTTGAAAAAAACAAATTACCAAAAAATTGTTTCTGGTACACATATCTGACATATACACACCCCGTTCTGGCAAAGAAAAATTGAAAAATTTGACCAATTTAGCATAAACTTACATTGCATATTGAATCCCCCCCCCCGAAACCTATGGGGGGGGGGGTTAAAAATATTTCCCTACTCATTGAAGGAAGTGTGTGTGTAAAATTTCAAGTTTCTACTATGAATGGTTAGGGCTGGGCGAAGTCTGGATATATACATAGATAGAGATAAATGTCAGAACACATGAATAACATAAACCCAGCAATAAACCAGTGTTGTAAGTAGCAGTGATTAATATCTAGATAAAGAATTTTTTAAAATAAAAAACTGGGATGGAGAAATATGTATGTATAGACGGAGATAGATAGATAGAGAAATAGATAGATGGATATCACTCTGTGCTATCTTGTTAGAGGTATATATGAACATAGATAAATACTATATATGTAGATAGGTATAAACAGGCAAGTGAAAACAATTTCAAAAATTTCCTCTGCATGTTATCTGTGATGTTAAAAGCGGATCTGATGTAAGATCACCATCCAGGAAAATTTGATTAGGATGTAACACCCTTCAAACAGAGGGCATTTTGACCTTTAAAAGCAGAAACATGCAAACACACACACACACATAGATACACACAAACACACGCACACACACACCTCTAGCCACTAAAGATTCTACAAGTAAATTCACACACAGCACTGCTTGTGTAATGAACCGAGTAGGACTTGTCCAAAACTGCATACCCGCTCATAGGCTAAAATTTTAACCTTCCCATAAATTCAAGGCCAAAATACCATCCCCGCGGACGCGTGTGGGCCCCCGCGTTAAACCAACTTTGCGTCACATTTTCCGCCCTCGTGGGGAGGTGGTTAAATAACTACATGGCCACACATAGCCTCAAACTCACACCAACCATGTTTAATATACCGGTATGGCCTGTTTAAAAACACACCTCTTTTACGTCAAAGGCCACGTCCCACAAACCGTCTGTTTGTGGTGGTGGTGGTGGTGGTGGTAGTGGGTAAATGGTTGGGGAGGGGGATGAGAGCGATGGAACCCAGAGATGAAGGGGAGGAGTTTGTGGTTGACGGTGAGGAATGGGCAAAGTGTATTTGTCAACAAAATTCGCACCGTGGGCACAAAAACATCCCAGCCAGAGCCCGAAATTCTGGTTGGGACCACGTGTAGATGTTATTGTTTGTTTACATAAAAAGTAAAAAAACACATTTTGGCACAGGTATCCCCGTTTCTCGAAGTTTGTTTTTACGCAACTTTTTTTCTCGTTTTTTTTTTTTTTTTTACGAAAAAAGGCGAAAAGCGGAAATAGCGTTCAGCAGCGTTTGTTTTGCAGCGAGCCGTTATAGAGACAGCGCACACCCTCTTCCGCTACTTAGTCCTCGTATTCCTTCTTTTAGCTGTGTTTTGTTTAACTATATGTTAGTGTTGTTTTAGATTGTATGTGTTATTTTGGTATGATTTTGTAGTTTGTTTGTTTTTAGTCTGGGAAAACTAAAGAAAATTCCCTATATAAATTGATGGTAATTACTTCTTCGCTTTACGCCATTTCGGCATACGAAAGGTTTTTAACGCTCTACTTTCGAATAGCATGAGAAACCTGTATTTCCATTGTACATGGCTTTCCCTTCAACACACACACTGCTATGTAGGTGCGATTAAGTTGTTTCCTCAACAACAACAAATCCGGCACAAGGCTATTATTTATTTACAGTACACTCCTTGGCTCATTCAATAACCGAGCGTGCTAACTAGCGTGCAAAGAACACACGCTGAAATTAGGGCGAAAAATACATCCGGTGTGCGTGTGTGTGTGTTTGTATGTAAGTGTGTGTGTGTGTGTGTGTGTGTGTTTGTATGTAAGTGTGTGTGTGTTTTAGAGAGGAACAGACAGTTATATAAAATTATCAGCGATCTCGTAGTTTAGCGTCCCAAATTATTGCTGTTGTTGTTGTTAGGGCATTTGGTCATTTACAACAAAACTAAGCACTGAGCAGAAAGCAAATCTAACGAAAACAAAGTGTACACAAAAATAAAAGTAAACAGTTATTTTAACTATAGGGTTAGTTTTGAAAGCGGGTGTGTATGTTTTCTTTCGAAATTCTAAATATATACAACAACAAATAGCAGTAGTAAAAAATGACTCTGAAAAGTTTTTTTTATTCTTCGTATTTTATTGTAACTGACCAACCGAGTGTCCTCACAACAACCGTGATAATTTGGGACGCTAAACTGTATTATTTTAAGTGTCAAAGGTTTTCCTGCTTTGTGTGTGTGTGTGTGTGCAATACAGTTACACTGTAAAATCCATATGAAGTCGTATAACGTGGTATATTGTCTCCTTTTTTTTGTTATTATCTATGTACGTAGTAATTGTGTAATGCGCCAAGTGCCGAATTAACTATGTAGCAAAAGTAGCACATGCCACGGGCCCCGCAATTTCAAGGGCCCCACGCTAAATGCTTACAAGATCAATTCCGATTATATAGTGATCCTGCACTTGCTCGATTAATATATAGTTCTATACTGCCCTCAACTTTTATGAACGACTTGGTTGTTTAAGATTAACGATTTCAGTCAATTATCACTAATTTAATGATTATTTTAATACAGTAATTGATGGGAGTGCGGTATCTATGTGATACATATACGATGCATAAATTACGAAGGTATTTGAAATTGAAGTCATAGCCACTGCATAAAAATTAAAACGAAAAGTTTGCTGAAATATCAGATATATTTGTTGTGTTATCTGGCTATATAGCAAAAGAAGAAAAGAAAATACTTTACTATGCAAGCAAGTAAAAAGAATTGTGTTCTAATATCTATGTGTATTTGTTAATAGGGCCCCGTTATAACATATGCTACAGGCCTCGCACTAACTTCGTCCGGCACTGACTGCATCATCAGATATGTACACAACACAACACAGTGTATTCCAAATTATTTTATCAATTAATTACACACCAGTGACCACACAATAATGCAATTATTCAGGAAGGTAGATAAGCTTTGATTAATAATGATGTTCGTTTGCGTTCATCACATTGGCGAAAATGTATGAGCGTGTGATTTATGAATAAATTTAAATGACACAGCAATACATACACAAACACACACACGTACACCAATACACACACCACCAATATACACAGAGGCACGGGCACCTATGAACACATTCATATTTCAAAGGAAAGGGAAGTCAGAAATTCGATGTCTTAGGGTTACGGTTCGATTCCGTCATTATTCATTGCTTGTGGTAATGGAAATGGCATGTGTCTAGAAAATCTTGCCCCTATAAACACGTGCGTCATCATACTTATCAAGATGGAAAATTCGGTTTCAAATCCGGTTGAAGGCCATCATCATGCCAACAACAACATACATTTCCTATCTGTATTAATTACAAAAAAAAAATGTTTACTGTTGATAGGGGCGTAGCTGGAGATTTAGGGACCCGGGGTAGGCTTGGTTCCTTCAGAGGACCCCTCCAACATTTAGTGAGATTTGTTATTGTATAATATTAGTAACTTAGTAGAAATGGTGAACTACAATTCATAAAGCTTTCGGGAGGACCCTCCATTGGAGTCCCAGGAATTGGGGGGGGGGGGTTAAATCGCCCCCTCCCACCTCCTCCCTCAGCTACACCCCTGACTGACTGAACACTTCTGTATACTACGGTTAACTTAAAAAAGAAAGAAGGGTTCTTAACAACATAATAAAATATTTTTCTTCGGAAATACCTGGCTTTTACACTTTTTTTATTCCTAAACTAATAAAGTTAGCAAGAGCAAACGATAGATAGACGAATTGTTAATTTATAAGTCAAAAATATCATTTTTAATGAAAATAATTTATTAGTGTATTAGGATTTAGAATGTATCTCATGTGCTAATTTTCTTAGAGACATTCTCGAAATTGAGATTATTTGAAGTTACTAAACCAGGATTTAGATTTTATAGGACTGTCCCCTTTCTTCTTGGGGGGGGGGGCAAGAAGAAAGGGGACAGTCCTATAAAAATAATAAATCTGAACAGTACGACTTTTTCTGTTTGTTTCTCTGTCCGTAACAATGAACTCTTCCACATAAAAGTAATAATTTTGCTGATAAAAGTATCCCCTACCCTGCACCCACCATTTGAAACAATAGTCTTCCACTTGAACGAGTTCAGTAGTTTTTTTCTTTAAAAATTCAAATTCTAGAAATTCAGATATAATATATCCGTCAATCTTTTCACAGTCATTAATTAGTAAATAGATAAAAAAAAATTATATTCGTTTTAAAACCAAGGAAATAAATGTAAGTGGTATGTCGGGAGGAAATAATGTATATGTTGTGCTTTGGACTAAAGAAAGCGTAAATAAGACATATGTCAGTTATTGTCTATAACTTTGAGAAGAGTTATTAAACTACCAATCTTTTGTCTAATCTCTACTTCACAACTTTGATGTTGACATATTTCACCTGAAGAAGGCCGTAGAATGAATTGGCCGAAACGTTGTGTCATCATAAAAGATGTGAAGAAAAGAGATTAGAATGTCCGAACAAAAGTTGATATGCCAATTAGTTATAAATTATGTCATATGGATTAAAAGGTGTCGACGCACATTTGGTTGAAAAAAAGCAATCTTGGTTCCGGAATCATAGCTGGAGATTTGTGAGCCATGGGGGCTTGGCTTCTTGAGAGCCCCTCCAACATTTAGTGAGATTTGTTATTGTATAATGTTAGAAGAAATGCAGTAGGTGAATTACTATTTACTGAAGCTTTTGGGGGCCCACTTCATTGGGGTTTCGGGGCGATTTAAATCGCCCCTTCCCTCAGCTAGGTCCCTGCTTGGTTCTAATCTCTAAGTCTGTGAGTGATCATCTAGATTTTCGGGAAAATCGTACATTTTTTTAAAATTTGCGATTTTCAATGGTTGATCAGCTTAAGCAATAATTATTTAAAGGAAGAAAAACATATGAGTTTTAAAAAACACTTTGCCATTATGTGTGTGTGTGTGTGTGTGTGTGTGTGTGTGTATTTTGTTCAGAAAAAAACTAAGTGTGTGCAGGTGAACATGATTTTATGACGTAAACGTTTCTGATGTGTGCGTTTTTGTGTACGCTTGTTAAAATACAAACGACACACACATTCGTGCGTGTGTGTTGTTTGACGAAAAGGAACGCGACACAAATGGGAAAAGAAAGAAAGAAAAAGAGAGGGAAAGGAGCGTATCGATGAGGGAGAGGGAGAGAAAAAGAAGGAAATAAAGAGGAGGGAGAGAGAGAGGGGGAGAGAGAAAAAGATACGAATAAGAAAGATTAATAAAAAGAAAGTTTAAAATGTAAGTAAAAACAAATCGTCAATCAATAGTGACTGAAGATTTTAGTAAGAAAAAGAAATAAATGAATAGAGGGAAATGAACGAAAGTGAAAGTAAAAAGGAGAAGGACAAAGAAAAAAGTTGAAGAAAAAGAATGAGAAAGAAAAAGGAAGAGAAGCTGAAATAAAGGGTAGGTGAAGGAAATAAAGAAAGAAGAGAGAAGAGAGAGAAAAGGAAAGCAAAAGAAGAAAGAAAGAAAATCCAAGTCGAAATAAAACGAGAATACGGTAAAAGACAAAATATGTAAAATAAATATTTTAATTTGTGATTTAAATTTTGAATTAAAAATAAGTCGAAATCATTTTATTTTAGTTTTAGAATGAGTAACGAACGAGAAATGTTAGTTTAAGTAATAAAAAAAAAAGAAAAAAAGACAGGTAATAAAGAAATCCTAATTTTCAGGTAGATAACACAAAAAGCACTTCCTTTCTGCGTGCATAATATTGCTGAAAAGTGATTTGTACGCGGTAGGGCCGTATTTCTGTGGCCGGGAGCGGAAATAGACCGGTCACTAACGAGCACATCTATCTCCGCCTGTCCATATCTATTTATATTTATATCTATCTCCGCCTGTTCATATCTATCTATTCTATATCTATCTCCGCCTGTTCGTATCTATCTATTCTATATCTATCTCCGCCTGTTCATATCTATCTATCTATCCCCGTCTGTTCATATCTATCTATATCTATTAGATCATGTCAACTGGCGGAAGTAAGAAAGTCTATCTATTTCCTGAGTGTTCGTGTGTACCATATTATAGATAAATATATATGAACAGACTGAGATAGATATATATAGAGATAGATAGATAGATAGATAGATATGAACAAACTGATAGATATGAACAGACTGGGAAATAGATAGATAGATATGAACAGATAGATAGATAGATAGATAGATAGATAGATAGATAGATAGATAGATAGATAGATAGATAGATAGATAGATATGAACATACTAATAGATAGATAGATATGAACAGATAGACTGATATCTAGATATCTAGATATGAACAGACTGAGAAATAGATAGATAGATAGATATGAACAGACTGAGAGATAGATAGATAGATAGATAGATAGATATGAACAGACTGTGAAATAAATAGATAGATAGATAGATAGATATGAACAGACTGTGAGATAGATAGATAGATAGATAGATAGATATGAACAGACTGTGAGATAGATAGATAGATAGATAGATAGATAGATATGAACAGACTGTGAAATAGATAGATAGATAGATATGAACAGACTGTGAAATAGATAGATAGATAGATAGATATATAGATAGATAGATAGATATGAACAGACTGTGAAATAGATAGATAGATAGATAGATAGATAGATAGATAGATAGATAGATAGATAGATAGATAGATATGAACAGTCTGAGAAATAGATAGATACATAGAAACTGAATTAGATGGACAAGGACCGTAGATCTGAAGCCAGATGACGTATACAAGTGTTCGTCTCAATTCATCAGAAACGTATATACACGCTGGTGTAAACAGATTATGATGACATAAATAAATGTGTATCAAATAATGTACACACACACACTGCGTGTTTGTGGGTTTGGGGTCGGAGGGGTAGCGTGTACACAATGTGTGTGTGTGTGTGTGCTTATGTGTACGTGTGTTCGTGCATCAAACTTCTCTTCTTGTGTTTTGTGATCGCCTCAATAGATCGGAAAAAGGAAAAAGGTTGTGTCTGTGTGTTCGTCCCGGTTCGAAAAGAACTTTCCGTCTAAATCACGGATAATGTTTAGGGAACGGTTATTGTTATCAAAATCAGTTTGTCCCAACTTATTTAAAGTGATCGCAATAAACGGCTCCACCTTTTGTTTAATGTTATCAGCCGGCCATTGTTATCTGAAGACCCTGTCCCAAAGTGATCACAATAACCGACCTCCCTCTGTAATTGAAAGAAAACTTTTTATATTTTTTATCAATTCACGTGTACAAAGATCTTTCTAAAAATGTTCTTTTGATAAAACGAATGCATTAAAATCAAATACAACCTCAATCCTCTTTGGGGATCAGAGGGATCAGAGAGAGAGAGAGAGAGAGAGAGAGAGAGAGAGAGAGAGAATTGTATTTCCCTTACTTTCTCTCAATCGCATCGCATATCAATCAAAAGACGGAGGTTGAGATGAATGATGGTGGAAATAGCATAAGGGAAGGTTGAGTTCATGCTTTCTTTGTCAGGGTCATTGAAACGCAGTTAAGTAATCAATCGATATATAGCAAGATTTTTGAGACTGTGAAAGTCGGTTCAAACTTTTGGATGTTCTCAATAAAGATATAATTCTACCTGTTTCCCCTAATGGCTTTGAAATAAGAAAGAAAAAAAAGAAAAAAGTGAATGTCTAGTTCCGGGGAACGAGACAATTTTGTCCCTACCCTCACGTACGCGTGTGTGTCCCCACACAATACTCGACCTTGTGTAACATTCCGCCCTTGTGAGGGTGTGGGGGCGTCGACTAAATATCGTTGTGATAAACTAAAAAAGAGCCACTGATATCCTACGGGAATGCATATATGTACGTACGATTGTGTTATATATATGTATGCGTGCATGTATATAAATGAGAACATGTCTACAGATAGGTGGGTGTGTGTATAATTGAGCGTATCTGCTGTAAGAAAACATGCATTCGTGCGCACGCAAGTGTGGTTATATATCTAACTACAATTGAAGAAATCTCTGTCTGCCTCTGTGTGTGTGTGTGTGTGTGTTTATTATGCACCGCAATTATTCGACAACTGTAAATTGTACGAAGTTGACATCCGCCAGATATATAAGGCAGTGCAGTGTTGAGTTTTGGCAGTTCTCGAGATATCTAATATAAATAAATTAAAAAATCAGAATTATCTAAATTTAGATATAAAATATCTAAATTGGCAACACTGAAGAGAAGTAACCGAAATACTTCAAAGCCGTAGTTTCGTACGACAGACAGAAAAATATTTTACATGACAATTATGGCTGGCTGCTCAACACATCATGAAGTCCGGTCCCTTCCAAACATGCACCTTTGGAACTTTGGCACTGCCTTAGTATAGTAAATACATAATATAGATATACCAAATGGAGGTAGATAGATAGGGTCCTGCTAGGTTTGCATGTATGTGTAATAATAATCATTTATCGGTATACCTTGGTTGTTAAGTTACGAAAATCCATGTGGATGGGAGCGGTGAGTGTCAAGTCAGTTATGACATAAAGGAGTGTGTGTATGTGGGGGGGGGGTAAAGATAAAAATGAAAATGAAAAAAGAACAACAAAAGGCGCGGTCAGTCTACTCATAACACCTTGCAATGAACTCTCTCTCTCTCGTTCTTTATTCGCCCCCTCAATATCTCTGCAGACCGACGTATGCATTCATACCTCATCAACGACATGCTGTGAATGTTTAACTGTATGAATTCATTGCTCATTCTTATTAAACATGTATGTGTGCGATTGGCTTTTCTCATATACGTATGTAGATTCTAGAAAGATAGCGATCTATCAATCTATCTAGAAACTTACACAGTAAGGAAACTCTCCTGATACCCCATACTGGGCACACAAATAACCAGAATCTGACCAACACCCAAGGCTTACCGACCCCTCTATCCTACAACCAACACTCTCTCGGGTTTTCCCCAGCTCAGTATACATTTCACACAAATATGTGAGAAGTCGGACTGCACACACGTGAGTTTTCTGCACTGCAAAAGAGCTTCTGAAGACGCCGAATGAAACTCGGCGAAATGCATCAAGGCTTATCTTAATGATAAAAAATATGTTTGAGACGTAACACGCTTTTCTGAATATTTCATTTCCACATTGTCAAATTACCTCTACCATTCTGTCGGATTACCTTACATCCACATAACAAATATAAATTGTCAACAAAAGCCTTTACAAACCGTAAATCTACAATATATTTCACCAAATGAAACTAAAAAGTTGCTAAACATCGCATTATTTTAGATTGCAGTTTTAAATGTTTCGGACAAATTTTAGATAAAAAATTTAACTGACTTAAATTCTTTAGGAATTTATCTTTTTACAATGTAAACCTCTTTTAGTTCAGTTTGATTTTTATTGAGATGTCATAAAATTAAATAAGGGGGAGGGGTCTTACGTAAAAATATATGTTCACTAATTTTTCTTTGCAAAGTAACCTTTTCATAAATAGCTTCATTAATCAATGAATAAATACTGAAAGTTTCATTAAATTTCATTAGTTGAATTTTAGTAGATTTTTAAAATGCTAGAGTATATTCGACACTGAAATATTTCCAATTGATTTTTTACGCGTTTGTTTTTTGTTTTCACAAATGTAAACACGATTTCAAAAACAAATAACTTTGTTTCTAGTGGAAGAAAAGTATTTGATATCAAATGACTCAGGGTTAAATTTTAAAATAAAACAGTGCGTCTCTGATATACGAGGTATGTCCATAAAAAAACCGAACTTTTGAAACAGCATGCCAATGAGACGTTTTAGCTTGTTCTGACTGAAATGTTATATAGCAGTAACCTTGACCTTTTATATAAAAAAAACTGCATCAAGCCGCGTCGGTTAGTTTTTGAGCAAACGTGCGAGAGTGAACGTGTATCTAGTGCGTTTGTCCCTTTTTTCCCCAAAAAATTGAACAATGAAGGTTTTTAGAACAGTGACGTGTTTGTGTGAAATTCTGTATCGAATTTAGAAAAAAAACCTTTTGGGAGACTTTTCTAATGTTGCAACAGGCCTATGGGGGAGGATTGTCGGAGCCGTACGGAATGTGCCACGAGATACCAGCGTTTAAAATCGGGAAGAACATCCACCGATGCTAAATCGTCGACGGATGAAGTGCGTGCTGTGATTCGTGGAAATCGTCGCCTAGCTGTCCGTGAAGTTTCCGAAGAGGTGGCAATCTGTAAAAATTCGTGCAACATGATTTTAAAAGAAAAAACTGATCATGCATCGTGTTGCCACACACTTGTGCAGCATCTGCTGACGGATAAAATGCAACACGATTTTTCATCAGTTTTTCATTTAAAATCATGTTGCACGAACCTTTACAGATTCCTGCCACTTCAATGACAGGCAGAGGACGATTGCCACTTCTAACACCTTCATATAATATACTTGAAATCCCCTTGTAAAATGCTAAATACCTAACTTCACGTGTTTGGCTGTAACTTTTTATGCTCGACAGATACAAACTGACGGAATACACTATTGGAAAGCTGATGAAATCCCCTTTCCAATGATATATCAGGTCAATTTATTTACATTTTTCCAGGTTGACCATATTTTGCTCAAACTTCTACAGGACTATATCGGTGTGAGCGAACAAAAACCAAAACTATTATTATTGACATTTTTGGGGGAATTTTCAAAAACTAACTTGCTGAAACATGCCTGTGGGTCCCATTAGTACACACTAGTTCATGGGTATACGTTGCGTGGTTCCCGAGTTCAGAATCACTGGCATACAATTTAGCATAAAATGCAATTTTGGCTCTGAATTTGAATGAGCTCTTCTGTAATAATAACAAAAAATGGTAAATGTCATCTTGCAGATTTGGAATCAATAACCTTGAATTATCTTAATTTCAACTGAATGACAAATTCTACTCTAAAATGCCTTGATCTGTACAGTTTACCCCAAATCGGAACCGGACTATCGGATTCTTCAACATTCTTTTTGCTTTCTTTGCTGTTTTTGTCCTGAAATAGAGCCAAGATGTGTTTGTATCTTAATAGTAACTATTTTTGGTCAGAATTGTATGGGAAAATGTGTTCATTTGTCTTTGTATATTGTTTACTTCAAAAGTTACGTGATTTTCTATTTTTGATATTTTTGACTAGGTGTAATATAGGGTTAAAATGAACCCCGGCGGCCATTATTAACAGGCAGAATAATAAAATAGACACTTCAAGGATTAAAAAAATGTACAAAAGAAAAAACAGATTATAGGACATAGAGTTGATATCTAGTTTATATATAAAAGTGTTTAATCAGATTTCTAAACATTGTTTCGCTTTTTGCCGTGTTTGTCCTGAAATAGAGACAAGATGTGTTTGAATCTTAACAATAACCATTTTTCTGAATTCTTCGTACCAGAATTGTATGGAAAAATATGTTCATTTGTCTCTGTATGTTGTTTACTTCACAAGTTATACGATTGTCTATCTTTCAGTGTCCGGGTTCAGAACCGCACGAGGTGTTATATATGGTTAAAAATGAACCCCATGGGACATTATTTCAGCTTGGAAACAGGCAGGATCATGAAATAGACATTTCAAGGATTAAGAAAAAACAGGTGCCGAAAAAAATCCGGGAGGTTCCCGTGAACCTATTTTTTCGACTCTACTAAAATGGATTTTGGGATCTGTATACAGTAAAGCTAATTTTGTGAACTAGGTAAACGGCAATGTCTCGATTAGTAGATATTGAATATACAAAAATCCTGGAAATTGATAAGCAGGTATACGCAGTCCTCCCGCGACCCCCATTTCCACCACTGCTTTATAATAACATATTTAAAAAAAGATACGTATACAGGTAAACTTTCAGAATGATAGATTAAAAAATATATAATACTTCTGATGATGATCTGATTGAACATTGAAATATAATTCTACAGTGTTACACAAGATTTAAAAGGTGTTACAAAGATTTAAAAGATGTAAGCACGCATGTCAGTGAATATGCACTGATATCGACCTGGGCCTTAGATCTTGTGAACTGCCGACTGGATCACTTTAGCACCCTCCCCGTTAGACTGCTTTAGGGAAAACGATTTACAATTGACAAAACTTAGAGGAGAGGATTTTCAATTGACAAAACTGAAGAAAAAAAATGTAAAAAATTCCTTGAAACGCAATTTTAGTCAATCTTGTATTACGTATTTTTCAAAGTTACCTGGGGCAGCTTGCCCCCAGATATCCCTTAACTCCCCACCCCCGACAAATTTTGGAAGACAGTCAGCTCAACAGGTTGGATCCGCCCTTGAAGTCTCCAGAGGAAATGGTGGAGGGTGAAAATGTCGGGTGGGGGTCATTTTGAGAAGGGCTCGACAAATCCTTCAACTCACTTTTGCTTTTCTTTACGCCTTGTATACACGGATAAATTAGCAATACCCATCAACAACAAAAGAGCTCAGATGAATTTATCACGTTTTACGTTGAAAGATTTTGATAAGAGACATACATGAATACACACAGTCCCTTTATCCGCCTATTACTAACCGATTACAAGATAAGCAAGAACACACACACACACGGAAAGGCGCATAGCAACATCAATACATCGTTGGTATGCACATCAAAGAAACAAACATGTGCTCATCATACCCTATACACACACGCGCTTACAAGAACAAACAAACTTTTTATATACTAACAAACATAGTATATATA
>VCCN01004387.1:2307169-2318598 GCA_006491835.1 Architeuthis dux
TATATATATATATATATATATATGAATGAAAGAAATTGTTTCATTTTGTCAGATATATCATATTCACAAACTGATCATATGTATATATATATATATATATGTATGTGCATGTGCGTGTGTGTGTATATATAATTCCTTGTATGTGTGTATTTAAGGTTTAATCGCTAAGATATGTTACATCAAAACAGTTTGTACAAAAGGTTTAGAAACAACACACATCCATTTCATGTTCTGAATATCAGTGTGTCTGTGTGTGTGTCTAAAGTAATCCATTCGTATGTTCATTTGCCCCTTTATACACTGTGCTTCAATTAAGTATGTGCCTCTGTGCGTGTGTGTGTGAGTGTATGTATGAACCTTGAATATTTTATGTACTGTGTGCGTATGTTGGATATTTTATACAAATAAGCAGTTTCCGCATACATGAATTTCTAAAGATTTGACTGCATATACAAATACACATTTATACTGGTGTCCCTTGGCTTCCACCCCTCTCTCTCTCCCCACACCCGTCTCTCTCTCTATATATATATGAATACAAGGGGGTGCATAGGATGGCCAAAGGGGGCCAAGAGGGGTAAGGAAGGGGGCCTGAGAGTTTCTTGGGTAGAGCTGTGTATCAAAACTTCTAAGTCAATACGATATTAATAAAATAAGTTGACTATATTGTTTACCGCAAGCGAATAGAATAGTATGCTGTGCTAAAAGGGTTATACCAGGATGGCTAAAAGACATGGGTGGGTGGAGGTAGGAAATAGCTTAGCAATGCCTTAAAAAATTCCTCTTTTTTTTTCAGAGGCCCTGATAACATATAATGTTATCAAACGGTTATTGTAATCAAATTCAGTCAATCCCAAACATTTTATTTACAATGATCACAATAAGTGGCTTTCTCTATATATCCTTTGCTTAATGTTATCAGCCGATTATTATATAAAAGACCCTTCCCCAAAACATACAGCAAGATACCAAGATGTGTGAAGACCTGTGGCTGAGAAAGTTGCAGATTCCCCACCAGTGCCAAGGTTGGTGTTCAAGCCCCCCAAAAGGCCAGAATTTTGAAAGCTACTTTCAGGCCCTCCCCACTTGAGAGACTGGCACAACACAATCTTCCTACCCCTATTTCCATCAATCTGACCTTGTGCTATAGTAAGCTAAGCATAGTAAACATCAGTAGAAACGTGTTTGTGTATATGTGAATAATTAATCATGTATATACAGGACTATAAAAGGAATAGTTTACAGGGATATTTAAGGGACTATCACACCCTGCAACTCATCCAAGCACCATAACTGTCTATTTCAAGCTTTGGTAGATGGCCCCCTAGTGATAATACCAGTGCATTGGAAGCTGTGTAATATTTGCAGAGTCTTTTTTAAAATTGAATGTCCCTTTTATATATCGTCATATACAGTATTTATTTTTCGACATAATCTTTCTTAATGCACTTAATTCAGTGGTGAATATTAATCACATAGATCGAACATTATACAGTGAAAACATCAGATCAAAATTCTGCTAATAACTACATGTCAGGCTACAGACTTATTGATTCACCCTCGTATATGCTTCCACGATTCTACTTGCCGATGTCTCTTTGTATTGAAAATATAACTGGCCAATTGTATTAATTTAAAACTCTCTATGACAGTATCATGCACGTCATTAATATATATGAATTATAAATAAACGGGAAATATTTCCATATGATTCAAGTATGCATGTATGTGTTCGTGACTGTAGATTAAGAGAACTATGGGTATTGCTTGAACTAACTTATTCACAATATACCATGACGCCATGTATGGAAATGGCTAAGGTGTAAAGTACAAATCCATTATATTGTACTTTAGAAATTGTTATTTGTACATTAGTCACTATGAAAATAGTAGGCAATCTATAATAATCCAGACTAATAGCCAAATGTGGTCATCTTTTATAACAACTCTGAATATATGTCAAAAACCTTTTCTTTAAATAGGTATGTTTACTAAATTATATATAAGTATGCACATTATCTATACAGCATATATATGTATGTATATAGTATATGTATATATACACACAATACATTTCTATATATAGATACTTATGTACAGTACACACATATGTAGAGGTGTGGAGTGGAGGAGCGGTTACTGGCACGGAAAAAACGGAATTGGTGAACCAAGTTTGAGTTTCGGCCAAGGCCGCTTATGTTCACTTCACACTAATGTGTGTGGGAAAGGCATGAATCCACTCCTTCCCCAGCCCCAGCTATGAATAAATAGCAGGGCAGTGGGAGCTCTTTCAGCTGTAAGGCAGTTCATCTTAGGTGTGGGGCTAGCAACTCCACTCCATAAAACCTACTTGCTACTTGATACCACGATGCAGCCCTATGCTCCACAAGGAGTCTACGGGGGGGGGGGGGAACACATATGTTGGTGGAATTTAATTAACCATAAAAACAATTACTTATTCTAATATCTAGTTCCCACCGTCTCCTTTGAAGTAGTACTTTAAAGGAGACGGTGGAAACTAGGTGTGATGGTACTGTTCACAAAAGATAGTGGGAAAAGTTTACACTAAATTCAGTTTGTGCCCAATGTTCAAATTCCAAAAACGTTTGGATAGCCCTTTTTACATATGTATAATATAGGGCCTACCTGAGATAATTGCATATTTCACAAGTTAGGGTTATCCAAGCAAGATGGTGCCCCAACTCCTACTCCTCATTTCCCTCCTCCCAATGGCCTTTTACCAGACTAAACTAAGATTGATATATACATATAATTATGTGTACAGGTAAAGCTCCTATTTTAGACAGATGCGTACCAAGAAAAATGGACAATCTGGGAACAATAACAGGTGAAGCTCCTACTTCGTCCACTCCTACTTTGGAATAGGATTGTCCAAAGTAGGAGCAGAAGAAGTAGGAACTTCAACTGTATATCTATCTATCTATATATATAGAGAGAGATATAGTATAATATTTATAGGTTCATTACAACCTGTCCAGTTGGTTTCACAAGACTTCGATCTTCAGATGAACAGTTACTCTTGTTTAGTTAATTTCTTATATAGTTACAATGTGACGCAATTTCTTATATAGCTACAATGTGATGCATAATTGTAACTGAGTATATATATATATATATATACTCATACATAATAGCATATAATGATGATATATAGAGTGACATAACTATTGCAAATGATAAACCAGAGTCAAGACCACAAGTTATGATGGCCTTATGTCATACCAAGCTAAGTTAATAAGTCCATGAGTACAATTATTTAAATCAGAAATTTTTTTTCCTGTAGACTCCTTGTGAGACATATGGCCGCAGTAGTTTCAGTAGCAAGTAGGTTTTTTAGGGTGGAGTAACTAACCTCACACTCAAGAGGGACTGCCTTACAGGGCTCCAATTGCCCTGCTATTTACCCGTAGCTGCGGGGAGAAATGTATTCATGCCTTTCCAAGGATTATTAGTAAGAAATGAACGTAAGCAGTCTTGACTGAAACTTGGTTTGCCGATTCTGTTTTCCGTCCTGGTAACCGCTATGCCACTCTGCACCTCTTATTAGACATACATTCTGATATTTTTGCAATTATCAGATAGAAATCTGGCATTCTAGAATTTCAGCTTACACAAATGTTTTTGGTTTTTTGTGGTGATATAGACTCACTTTCTACAATTTATTAAAAACAAACCAATGTATTTTTCTTTGGCACCTAACTTGTCTCCCCCTTTCAACTTAATCTTACTTTTGAGACTAAGAGTTGCAAAAATTCAAATCTCTTAATAGCAAAGATGCTAAAATCTAGGGGGAAAATCTCATTAATTTTTTCTTTTCGTTTGTTTTTAAAAGAAATGACTAATACTGAGAAAAATGGACTTAATAAGATAAAAATTGTGGCATTTCATTATTTCATTATTTAGTGCCAGAAATAAATGAAAAGGGGAGCAGAAAGATTAAATTAGAACAAAATAGAGAGAGAGATAAGTTGAAAGGGAGACAACACTGGAAGAAAATAAAGAGAGGGGTAAATTGAGAGAGAGAGAGAGAGCATTGAAAGAAAATATAGAGAGGTAAGTTGAAAGAGAGACAACATTGAAAGAAAATAAAGAGAGGAGGTAAGTTAAAGAGAGAGAACATTTAAAGAAAATAGAGAGAGAGGTAAGTTGATGGAGAGAGACAGAGAGAGTGAGAGAGATGAAAGATTTTTACACTTAAGAAAATGTTTTTTAATGTTTGTCTTCTAATATTATTGTTGGTGACAATTCAAATCAGAAGTATTTTTAATTCTCTTCTTTCTATTTTCTCTGTTTTTCATTCTTTTCCAATCTTTCCCTTCATTTCTGTCTTTAACCTCTTTCTTCCTCCTTTCTCCCACCTCCCCTCGCTTACTTCTATCTCTTTATTCTTTCTTTTCCTCCCTTCTCTTTCTTTCTTTTCTTTCCCTCCCTCTCTTCCAGTTATTCTTTCTTTCTCTGCTCTCCTTCCCTTTCTTCTATTTTTTCCCCCTGGGACTTCTGGCTTTCCCAAAAGAGAAATCAGACTGTGGACAAGATTAAGAAGAATGCAACGAGTCAGTTGATGGTGATCCCGAAAGAAGACTTTGCAGACTGTTTTGAAAAGTGGCAGGAATGCTGAGGTAAGTGTGCGAAGTCCCAAGGGGAGTATTTTGAAGAGGACTAAGGTACCAGATCCATTTTGTAGACAGACCTCATATGTCTATTCACACGTAACACACATCCCAAAATTATGTCAAGTTACACTTCAAATGTAGCTATACACACACAAGGTGCCTCATCATCAGAGGTATGGCAAGAGGGAGCAGTCACCCTCAGGCGCAGATGTGAAGGGGCGCAAAATTTCCTCTTGCTTATAATGCCTGTGAATAAATACTTATGGCCTCCTCAACTGCACCCGGGTTCTGCCTTTGCCCCAGGCACTGTCTTTACCACCGGGCGCAAGAACCCTTGCTATGCCACTGCTCATCATGCAGCAATAGTTATCAAGCTAGCCTCATACACTATTACTACTGTAGTGAGTTTGTCAGTGGGTGCACCATACTTGTGGCCTTGTGCCAGACTAAGCTAACCTTGGCAAATACCTATAATAAGATAGGTGTCTACTGTAGATTGATGATTAATGTGTTCACCTTGCAGATCAATTACTAGTATAGTGAGTTCGATCCTCATTGTGCCCCCCCCCCACAAGTGTGGCCTTATGCCAGATGAAGCAAAGTTTAGTAAATATATGCCTACACACGTATAGACACACACACACACACACACATTATTAAGCATGCATATGTGTGAATATATTTATATGTGCACAAAAATCTCAACATCTGACATACCCAAGGTCTGTCCAAAAGGTATACAGCCATTTTGAATATCTCAAGAACCTGTCACACGGCCATGATATAACTTAGCAACCAATCAGAGGGAACAAAACATTGCATCTCAAAGATGTGTCAGTCACACTACAGTCCAGATCTAACTCGCGTGACTTCTGGTTTTTCCCAAGGAGATTTCAGGTCATGAATGAGATTAAGAAGGGCACGACACCTGATAGTGATCCCGAAAAAGGATTTTGCAGACTGTTTTGAAAAGTGGAAGAGCTAGCTGGGATAAGTGTGTGAGTTGCCAAGGGGGTACTTTGAAAGAGAATAAGGTCCCAGTGCCCTAGGTAGGCTATTTTTTCGTTAATATTAAATGGGTGGATACTTTCCAGACACATCTTGTATGTGAACACACATATACCCATATTTAAAACACACATATACAGATATCTGTACACACATATTCTTCATTATAAACCCGATTCATATCCACAAACACAATATACACCAAACACATGAATACACATTCTTGTTTTAATAAAATAAATAAAAGGAATTTTGAAATTCACACTTAGTGAAAAAATAAAAAACGAGCCTTTCATTTTTTCTTTCGGGATAAAAATCTCTGATTTGTTTATATCTCCTTCGGGTTTTATAACAGAGTTTTCTTTCTCTTTTTTTTTCTTTTGGGAGTTGGTGGAGGGATTGCAAAGAGATGAGGGTGGTGATTCCAGTAATGATTATCAACCCTATCTTAGCTCTTTCTTTAAAGGGGATTTATTGAAATAAATACAAGAAAACAGAAAACTGATGAACACAAGAGTTAATATATAAAAAGCATTTTCACACATGTCTGTGTGTCTGCTTTAAAAACTGCTGTTTCGTTTTTCATGAAATTTTGTATACTGATTTTAATGCATCGCCCTGCACATAGGCCTTTTGTTTTTGTTTTTTTACTTACTTTACTGTATACGCTGGTATATAAGATGAACATCTAATTTTTCAATACAAATTCAATACAAATATTATACTGTGACCAATGCACTGGTATTATGACTAGGGGGCCATCTACTGAAGATCGATATGGACAGTTATGAGGCTTAGATGAGTTGTTGTGAGTGGTAGTCCTCTAAATACCCTTGTAAACCATTTGTCTTATAGTTCGATATATATAGTATCATGAAATTATTCCAATATTTTGAGGGGGCGGGTGATCAACATAGAAAATGGTGACCTAAGTTGGAGTTCCTGCTGAGGCTGCTTATATTCCTTTTGCACAAATACCCTTGAGGAAGGCATAAATCCACTTATCGCTGTGTTCTGTTCAATCACCAGATATCTTAACAAAGATCTTGTGACTGACATGTCATGATGGTTGATAGTGAAAAGTGTGGGCGAGTGAGAATTGGACAAACCATACTGTACAGGTCCTAGCAGTAAGAAACTTTAACATCCATTGTCAACCTTGATAGATCAGTCATTCTGCTGAGATTTATTGGTTGCCTGACAAAAATTGACTTAATTTTGTAAATTCAATCCTTACTGGGTGTCCCATAATTGTGGCCTTGTGCCAGACTAAGTTAAGCTTAATTAATATCTATTAAGTGCCTTTCTGCGGGGTAATGGTTAATGAGCTAGTCTAGCAGACTATTATTAGTTAGTTCGATCTGCACTTGATAACCTTAGTAGTCAGAGATCCATTAACCATTTGGAACTGGCTGAAGAGATATTTCGTGAGAAATTTCTTTGTTATGGAGCAGCTGATAAGATATTACATTGATATGACATCACACATTGACAGCTCCTGTAACTACTTATGCTGTACTGAAAAAAGTGCAATTTAGTTTTCTCACCTTGCTAACAAACCCTAGGTGGTGATATTTATGCATACTATTGATAAATGGGATTTAGACAGTAACAGTGAATAACATCCTGGCATTTAAAAATGGTGGTGTCCATGAAGAAATGTGGTGCATTTACTTCTGTGGAACTTTATTATTTTTACAAGTTCAGGGTCTTCTGACTCAGGCAATGAATTGGATAATGATTTGAGACAATTCATAGATGGTGATGAAGGCAGTGAAAGCAATGATTGTCCTGAAGTGGCTGATGAGAAATCTCTCTATCCCTGGTTTCCTTACTCAGACTGTGAATTGTATAGTGATTCAAGACAATTTGTAGATGGTGATGAAGGCAGTGAAAACAATGAGTGTCCTGAAGTTGCTGATGAGATATCTGTCAAGAAATTTATTATTTTACCAATAGCTGTGGGGGAGAAGTGGATTCATGCCATCCTAAGGGTATTAGTGCGAAGAGTATGTAAACTGTCTCAGCTGGAGTTTGAACTCAGTGTCATTAACCGTTAGGCCTCCTGCACTTCCTTCTCTCCTCATGTTTTACAAATTTATCTAAAAGCAAGATGAATATTTTGAATATGAAATATTAGAATGTTATTTTATTCAAGTGGAGTTCTACTGCCTTAACTCCAATGAAGAAAAGACATTTGTAACTGATGGCAAAGCAGAAACATCAACGTTAAATTATTACTGTAATGTTGGGATATTTGCATACAAATTTTAAATCGTCTATTTTTTTTAGTCTTTCTTTTTTTGTTTAATTTTCATAAGTTTTTAAAATTTTAATTATTTTATTTGTTTTAAAGTCTTTTTCTTTCTTTCCCTCCCTTCTTTAGCTGTCTCACTGAATTTCTTTCGCTTTTTTCTTTCATTTCAAAACTTCTTCCACTTCTTTATTCATGTATAATTTAAAACTTTGAAAAATCATTCACTTTTTGTCCTCCCTTTTCCTTCATTACTTTTAGTCTTTTTTTCTTTTTCCCAAACATTTTTCCTTCATACTTGGTACTTCAATTTTCTCTCATTTTTCATTCTTTTTTTTCTTTCACAATGTTTTCCTCTCTTTCTCTTTCGTAATTTAAATTTATCAGCACTGCTCTTTACTTCATTCCTCCTTCTTGTAGTCCTTTTTTTCTTTTTTTAATTTTCTTTCAGACTTTCTTCACTTTTTCATTCCTAATTTAAAATGTGCATTTTTATCATTTTTTTTCTTTTCCCTGTCCAGAGCTGATTTAAAAAAAAAATTTGAAATAATTTTTTTATTATCTTTTTCCTTCAATTGTATTAATAAGTCCCTTCATTTCTTTCCCTTTATCTACATTTTTTTTCTTTTTCAACATTTCATTCAACTCTTTCCTCTTCATTTATTTTCTTCCTCTCGCTTTTTAAAAAATTTTTTCAGACTTTTTAAAATTCTTTTTCACTGTTTTTTTTCTCTCTCTTTTTTCTTATGTAATTAATACATTCTTTTTTTAAATTCCCCCTGCCCAATCTATTTGCGTACATCTCCCTTCACCCCTATTTTTTACTTCAAGTGTACATTTTTTCTTTAAACTTCTATTTTAAAATTTAAAATAATCTGGGGACAGGGGCAAGTATTGAGAAGAATGGACAGACAGGACAACTCAGATGGAGGCAAAAAAGTGGACAGATAGATTTATTTCGTTTTTATTCAGGTTTTTTATTTATTCAAAACTTTTTATTGTCTTTGCAGAAGAGTCCATTGTCCCAACACAGAAACTCTTTATCACTATTAAGTACTTTTCTTATTTTTTCCTTTCTCTCCAGCTTCTTGTTGTCTTTTTACCCTTGATAAAAGATAAAATAAAATAAAATTTTAAAAATTGGACTATTCCATTTATTTTATTTCGTTCCCCTATTGTACTTAGAATCAATTTGCCCTCAGGGGCCATTCTCCAAAACATCACACTGAACTAAAATTTAAAATCCGATCCAACCATCAAAGTCGACGCAACTCTAGAAAATCCACTAAAATAAATAAATTAATAAATAAAACATAAATCATCAAAGGAAAAATTATATTTTAATTTCCTTATCATAATTTTTTTTTTTCTTGAAAAAAAAAGGGCCTTTTATTTTTTTCCTTTTTAAATTGTAAGAGAATATAAAGTTACTGTGCGGAATAGTGTAATTTGAACAGACCCTTTCGGCCCAGAACAAAAGGCTTTCCCTTCTTCATCTCTAATGACATCATCAGTCATGCTTCAATGTAGGTCAAAGCAAAACATAAGTAGATGAAAATGAACTAGTTCTGCAGTTGACAGCGAACAAAAGGATTTAAAAAATAGTCCATTTGGAAAGAAAAAACAAGTTTAAATAAAATAAAATAAAAATAAAATAAAAATCCAGTGATCACTGACAATCCTTTCCCCCTAATTTTCAATGCATAACATCAGGGATGGAAATGGGTATATGGTAAGGCTGAGTTTTGGGAACAAGGTGTACTCCATTAGTAGACATTGAAGATACAAAAAACCTGGAAATCGAGAAGTAGGTATGCACCGTACCTCCCATTTCCATCCCTATATAACATGCAGATTGAATAAAAAACTTGCAAAATTCAATGTTTAATTATTAACCCCCCCCCCCTTCAAAATGATTAAAACCAAGCAAAGAGTGATGGAGTAGTGGAAAAGTCAGGGCAGGGATAATAAACAATGATGGAAATGGGTTTTGGGAACTAAGTATACAGTAAGGCTATATCTAGGATTTATACTCGGAAACAACAGAGGGGTTCATCAGGGATGGGAAAAGTGAACCCCCCAATAAATATGGCCAATTTCGGGCCTGTTTTGAGACATACAAAATAACTGAAAATTGATAAGTAGTTATATGCCCGCATACCCACCCATTTCTACCACTGATAATAAATGCTGAAATCTTGGCATGTCTACATGGACCAGATTCAAATGCAGTCAATTCTGAAAATACAACTGCAATTATTGTTTAATTTTCCCCCTACTTCCTTGTCAACTATCATGACATGCCAGTGATGAGACATTTTTTGTCAAGATATCTGGGTCATTCGTGCTAACTGAACATAAGCAACCACAGCTGAAATTTGAATTTAGTTTGTGGAAAACTCAGAACTGTTCCATGACCTCACACCTCCAATCTCGCTCAGCTCAGCTCAGTTCAGTTCAGTTTCTCCCATGAAGCACATCATATGCAGCAATGATTTTGTCTCCATTTCTCAAACAATCCATGGAAATCCAATCATTGTTTGTAGCAATTGTAGGTTTTTACAAGGGCGGTTGCAAGCCCAACACCCAAGATGGATTGCTTCATAGAGTTAAAGGGCTCCACCTGCCCTGCTATTTACCTATAGCTTGAGAAGTAGATTCAAGCCTTTTCTAAGGGCATTGGTGCAAAATAAACACAAACTGTCCCAGCCAGGGTTTGATCTCAATGAATGTGTTAGGCTTGTGCAAAAGTTTCCAGCAAAAAACTGGTTTTCAGCTGTATATTTAGTCAGTAGTTTTCAAAAAAGAGCGCTGGGAAGTTTTACACATACCTAATACATATGTATAATCTATTACTCTATCTCTCAATCAGACTTTTTTTTATTGATCACTGCCCAACAAAAGGTGTGAGAAGTAACTTATTCATTGATCACCCCTTTTTCCAATTTTTTAATTGATCACCCCCAATACGGCATGCTGCCAAAAGACGTTGGTCACATGACGGTTTCTATTGAGTGACTAACCAGACCTGTTTATATCTATGTCAATCTGTTCATATCTACTTCAGTCCATCCATTTTCTCTATCTCTTTATCTTCCTTTATCTTTCTATCACTGACACATAGTTATTAGCTGAATTTTGATCAGAAATATCTATTGTACACTAGTTCAATGTATGTGATTAATATTCACCACTGAATTAAGTGCATTGGCAAGGAAGGAGATTATTTTGTGTAAAATAAATATTTGTTGTGTAAAATAAATGTTTTTTTTTCATCGTTAGGCTGCAGAGTTATTGATGAATCTACTTACATGCACAGGTTTATTTATATACATGCATGTTTAGTTTCATATATAATCTAAGATATGACCAGTGTATTGATGTGGATTATAATTTATCCAACAATATTAGAGTGAAATGACAATTCATAAGACCTTGTTGTGTACAAATGAGATTTGCTAGTTTATTTTGACGTTTTGCCACTTCATTCCAGCTTCTTCAGAAAAAGTGATGGAGATACAAGAAATTGTCTG
>VCCN01004387.1:2326878-2344051 GCA_006491835.1 Architeuthis dux
TATATAAATTATAGAAAATTAAAGAAAGAAGACGAAAGAAACAAAGAACAGGAAAGAGGGATGAAAGAAAATGAAATAAAGCGAAAGAAAGAAAAAACGAAAGGAAAGAAAAAATTAAAAAAAAGAAAATGGAAGAAAACGAAATAAAAGGAAACAATACGACAGACACCCGAAGCAGGCCGGAGTGTACATCGGCCGAAACGTTGTGACTATACAACCAAAATGAAGACACCAGTTCGAATCAATCAGTGTATGAAAATAATAAAAATAATTGCTGTTTTTAGGAACAAGCAGAAAGGGTTTTAAGTTTAAGGGTTACATATGCTGAATTTATTAGGCGTTCTTCGATATCTTGATTGGAAAGGGTACAAACTGGGGTCGCATCATGGGGTATAAAGTTTGATCTCTGCTGAAAGCTACTTTCTACATTTCCAACCCGATATGCAAGCCTCCTGTGTATAATTAACACTGCAACCTTTTTTTTAACTTTTATTTGTTCCTAGAAAATAAATGTTATTTACTGATTGATTATGTCTAAAAAGTATAGGAAATGTCAATTATTCCCTTCAAACTTTGATTTTGTGACCAGGACAGTGATAATTTGAAATCTACTTATTTTCAATTGGACAACGGACAAATTTGCACATTTTTAAATATATACAGTAAGAAAAACAACAGCATATGAATATTACTATCCTGGCCACAAAACCAAAGTTTGAAGGGAATAATTGACATTTTCTATATTGTTTGTACAGAAGCAATCAGGAAATAACACTCACTAGCCAGGAACAAAAATCGCGTTGCACGGTGTTATATATGATAGATAGAGATACTGATTTTAGCTTACTCCGGTATGAGGCCAAATTGGGCAAAGTCGGGAAGGATTGCACCAATCTTCATAGTAGTGGGGGTAGGACATGCGTGTTTCAAAAGACATCATTCAAAATCCTGGCTTTTAATTCTACTTCAATGTCGACCAATGGCGCCGGTTGGATATGAAAGACGATTTATTTTTATACTAGCATAGTATCCGTCGAAATTGACGGGATTATTAACGTATGGATCGGTAATTTTGCCTCGGATCAAAGTTTCTGGTCGCTCTGCTTAGGATCAAAGTGCCGCTCCCCGGTCCTCTGCCTTGGATCAAGAGTGTAGTATCCGTGTTTTCTGCCTACGATCAAAGTGTCGCACCCCCAGCTCTTCTGCCTAGAATCAGAGTTTAGTATCTGTGCATTTATTGAAAAGTGTTACACACACATGTATGGATACACATTGCATTTTATATAAGTGGACACTTTCCTTTTTTAGAAACGTACGTATTTATGCTATGTTGACTTTTAAAGACCACAAATCCTTGGTAATGACTAACGAGCTGAGCTAATCTAGCAGTCTGTGAGTAGTGAGTAGTGAGTTCGATCCACACTGAGTACCACATACGTGTGGCTTTGATGATCCAAAACCAAGCTAAGCTTAGTAAAGAACTAGACACACACACGTACACATATTCTGGTATAAAGTAAGTGTACACACACACGTACACATATTCTGGTATAAAGTGTGTGTACATATACACGTTACATATGTATATACGGACGCGTTATAATGTGTATACACGAGAGAGAGAGAGAGAGAGAGAGAGAGAGAGAGATGTAATGTGAGCCTATTTTCACTGAACTTTAAAAAAGTACTTATTTAACTGTAACGACCTCGCGAAGAACTCAGAAAATTCTACTGCAAGCGATGATCCCCAAAGAGAATTACATAACAAAATGCATCTTTTTCTGTTTTTATTAAAGAAAGCAGCCGGAAAATTGGAGAAAAACGGTATCATTGTTATTCTGTCGTGTCATCTACATATTATCCATTCATACCCCCCCCACACTCGTATATAAATCAAACTGCTCATGCATTCCCTGTCCCACAGAGTCAATTCTCTTTTTATCCCCGACCCACAACAACGAACCATCGATGGCCCTTGCTTTGTCTTTGTGTCTGTGTGTGCGTGTCCAGTCGAAATCAGAAAAAGGCGGGAAGAGACAGCGCCCACGTATAAACCCGCTGTTTATTTAACTTAGTTGAGTACGACCGGTGGCGTCGTGCTAAAAAAAGAAGAAGTGAGAGAACGCGGGGCGTCCTGCTCTAGTGAGCGAAACAATCCTCTAAAGCTGGGTGGTTGAGCGGGGGGGGGGCGCATTATAGGGGCAACTTGATATAGCTACAATGCACCGTTTCGGCTAATTTGAGGGTACAAAGATAAACAGAATGAGAATTTTAGTAGTACATAGATGGTGAGGGAACGCCGTTTCCCCTCCCAAAACAAAAAAAAGGGAACGCTCTTCCCACAGCACTATACCACTGAGTACGTCACAACACCAAACACAGAGAAATGAGGAGAAGGAATGCTGTGCTGCGCCAATCTTACAAATGGAGTGGAGGGCAGCCTGTCTGCTTACCTAGAAAATCAGCATTAAAAACCCTGGATTCTAACTGGGTTCGAATACCAGTTTCATGTAACCTGAGCGAAAGAGTAAATCGCTCGATATTTACTCAGCCCAAACCAGTACTGCACAAGACCCCAAATATTTACTACACTCAGCTAAGTCTGGGACAAGGCCACAATAGTACGGCGCCCAGCCAAGATCGAACTCACTACACTCGTGGATCTGTCTGCGAGCCGGGGAAGGTGCCATGAGCTAATGACTAAGCTTAGTTTAATCTGGCACAAGGTCAGTGATAGAAATGGGTTTGGGAACTAGGTGTACGGTAAGGTCTTCATTAGTAGACATTGAACATACAAGAAAAACTGGTAATTGAGAGGTAGGTATACGCCGTACCCACGCGTACCTCCACCATTTCCATCCCAGTGCAAGTTCTCAGTAATGGGCACCCAGAGAGGATCAAAGTCATTATTACACTTGCGAATTTGTCTGCCGGGTGAACATGCTAACCATTGCGCCAAAGAAAGCGCTACAGTGAAAGACTGACTCTCAATACAAAAGTCACATACTCGGTATCATAAATTTTACTAGAGATCGCATTGCGAATCGAATCTACTCTAATAAAGAACAGTGTTATTTTCTTGGTTCGATGTCCGTAACACTGGACTCTACCACTTAAAGGTAAGAATTTTGCTGATATAAATACCTCCTACCCACCACTTGAAACTCTTCCAGTGAAACGAATTTAGAATTTTGCTGATATAAATACCTCCTACCCACCATTTGAAACTCTTCCAGTGAAACGAATTTAGTATTTTCTTTTTTTTTTAATCTCATAGAAATTCATATATATCCGTAAATTTTTTCACGGGTAAATCATATATATATCATCTTGCTGGATCTCCCAAACTATTGATGGTCAGATACCAAACTGGAAACGATTTCCTAAAAAATCATCTCATACTAATATACCCGTGAATTTTTAACGGGGATTAACTAGTAGAATATAATAAAAGGACCCCGAAGTCTTCTTTCTTTTCAAAATGTCACTTATCCTATTAGAAAAATGTAGCTTTTAAATGCACTTAAAGATAAACATTTTCCTTTATGTCTACAGTCATTATCCACATTTAAAAAATCCTTGTGCCAAATTCTGTATACAATAATCCGAGCCATTTAAAATATCCAAATAGATATTACATTCACAATCATATGGAATGTCGCTTTTTTTTTAGTAAAGATGAAGGATGATATAAACCATAGAAAACGGTAAATATTTAATCAAAATATGGCCCATTTGAAGCAATAACCTTTTTCCGACGATTCTCTAATGATAATATGTTATGTAAATTATTTAGGTTTAGTGGTCACAAATTCAGTAAAAGCACGAATTATTCCCTATTATTGAATGTTTTATCACGGATAAGAAGTCCAAAATTCTTGAAAAGTTGATAATAAGTAGAATAAATATCAGGTGCAAATGGTGGATGCTGCAAGACATCATATCCCAATTATCTAAACCTAGACAGTCAGCTGAGAAGTGTGGGGTCATGCACTATCATGGAGCATTTCATTCAGTTCATGGGACCCATTTCCCCAACTTTTTAACCTTTTCTTGCATTGAGATGACTTGATAAGGTCGATGTTGAAGTTCTAAAATCACCAGAAAGTGCTCGAACCTTTGTTTATATGTCATTGACCACTGCTGTCGACAATTCTTCATAATTAAGAATTGGTTTGGGCCTCCATCGAGGTATCCATATTTCAAGACCTAAGCCTATTGAACCAACGCTGAACAGTTCGCACTGTGGTAGTGTTCACTCCAAATGCTTTGCTGACGTTATCAGCAGCTTAAGCTGCATTATTTTCCAATTTGAAATCATATTTAAAGATTAGTTGAACTTCTTGGGTAGACACCATTGTAGTTAAGAGCTCAAACATCTCCAATGATAACGAATTATTTCTCTATTTACATTGAAACTGCAAAAGTATCAAATACATTAGTAAATATTTCACTACTAGCATTATTCTCTATGAAAGAAAATATATAATGTGTAACAATTTAATATTTCCTTTGAAATGTCCCTCTTTACATTTTTCACGCCTTTTGACACACAAGGTATTCTGAATTGATGTTTGAGTGTTGAAATTTCTTAGCCATAAACAATTCCTCTTCACCGGCTTGAGATTTGCAATTCTTGTTGGCTTTGCATTCCACCGAATGGAGATTGAATTCTTTCTCTGAATAGTTACGTATTTTATATCTATCTGTTTATCTATAGTAGTTACATATCAAATTTTTCTTGCACATTAAAATAAATTTACTTGAAAAATACTTTTACTTCCCAGATACAAGCGATGCAAAGTAATCTTTAAATCTGTTTCAGTAAGTTTATATATTTTCAATGGATGAAAAAAATACAAAGTTAGCCGCTACCGCAATTTGAGTAATTCATTTCCCAAGACCCCAAGAGCAGCTTTTAATTTGCTGCCCCGCATTGGAATAGTAGGTAGCTAAGTGGACTCACAGGCCGCGAATATTGCTTTGGGTTCGATCCTCAATGGGTGCCAACATGTGGTCAGGTGCTAAACTAAGCTGAGTAAATACCTACATCGACGCACATTGGGCAGTATTTAGAGTAGAGGTTCCCAACCTGTTTGTTCCTCTGTACCCCTTCGGCATTCTGACAGGTACCCATGAACCCTTAAACATTAAGGATCAAAAATTGATAAAATTATATTGATTTTAATAAGAGTTCCATTAGATTCTTAGTGAAACGTTTGGGAAATATCCTTCAAGTTCCTCTTCAAGCTTCATAAAATATTCAGTGATTAATTCTTTGAATATGTCAGTCTTAGATTGTAAGATGGTCGAGCCTGTTTTTTGGCAACAAGTTCATTAATACAAGGTGAAACTTTACAACGAAGATCATGTTCAGGTGTTTTGAGATTTGATATGTAGTTGTTACACTGTACAGCAGTGTACACCATGGTTATACTCTCAGACACCTATGTACTCCTCCAGAAGTGGAAATGTACCCATGGAGTACGTATACCACAGGTTGGGAAATCCGAATTTAGAGTGTTATAAATGCTTATGCTTTCTTTCTCCATCACCAATTTGTATATACAGAAAAGGAATTCGAGTCAGTTTATTACATAGTACCAGTTCTCCCTTGTTTCTGGTCAGGTCAATTTGACCTCAACTGTTTCCTGACATTTAAGACGCATGCCCTTAAAACCGTTTTGACAACACATTGCAAAACCAATCCGGTCTGAGACCCTTACAAGACCTTAGTTTAAGCAGTAACATGCCGAAGTGCATTTGGGCAAAACAAGTTAGTGCCCTATGAATGGTATTATGCTATGTTGTATTGTGTAGCACCCCTGCTCTCACCACCCGATACCCAACGCCCCCACATTGCTGCATAAGTTGAAACATCGCTTCTGCGATGCACTAAAGCTGTGCAGTTGGTTGGTTACTCGTATTATAGAGATTGCACGCAGAAAGAATTAAAATTGACCTTGACTAACTGACACGAACGTTATCCTTACTCTCCTTGCTACCTAGCTCCTTGCTCTCCCACACTTCTTCATAGTACTTTCACTTTCCTTTTCCCAGTTTCTCTTTATAGCGATTTGTTACTTTTACCTCTTTCTCCCAATTTTCTCTTGATAATTATTTGTGTCCCATCTCCTTTCTTTTCTTCTCATTTTCTCTTCATCGCCCTTTGTTACTCTTTTCCTCTTTCTTCTTATTTTCTCTTTATCATTATGTTTACCTTTTTTCTCTTTATCGATATTTGCTACCCTTTACGTCTCCCCCCATTTTCTTCTATCTTTATCTTTTCTTCTCTTTTATATTTCACATTTTTATGTTTACCCCCCCCCCCGTTTTCTCTTTATCGCTTTTTGTTACCCTTTTCCTCTCTTTTCTTCCCATTTTCTTTTTATACTTATCTTTCCGCTCTCTTTTCTTCCAAGTTTCTCTTAATCGCTATTTGTTACCCCTTTCCTCTCTTTTCTTCCCATTTTCTCTTTATTTACCTCTGTCAACGAAGTTGAAAAGAGGTATATGTTTTTGGTCGGGTCTGTTGGTTTGTTTGTTCGCATTCTTTCCTCCAAAAGTTCTCAAGGAATTTCATTCATATTTTCTGGAATGGTGGACAATAGGTAAAGGAAGAACTGATTAGATTTTTGATCCATGCACAATTACCTCCCCTACGTCGTAGTTATATGTCCAGAGCTTTTCGTTATATTGATTTCCTTTTCAGCTTCTTCCTATATAAATCAAAGAATATATGCAACAGTCGAAATTTAAACAGTTGACTACGCCGTCTCCGATCTATCCACTAAGAGATTTCAATGATGTTTAAGGTTACTGACAGCGTCGTTGACAGAGGTATGCGCTCTCTAGTTGCTATTTGTTACCATTTCCTCTCTTTTCTTCCATTTTCTCTTTACATTTCTCTTTTCCTCTCTTTTCTTCCCAATTTCTCTTTATCGCTCTTTTTACACTTTTCCTTACTTCCCATTTTTTTATACAATCCGTAAAGAAAGTGGGGGTTCTATTTTTTTCGAAGGCAGGAGAATGGATCGGTCGAAATGTTGTGACAAAAGCAAAATGAAGAATGAGTTAACAGCACGAACAGCTCTTAGGATGATAATGTATCTTCTCAAATTATAAAAGCTTTCGTCCTTATTATTTTGTGAGTGATTTTTCTCATTTTATTTTTGTCGCATTTTATCGCAACGCTAAGGTCGTTTTTTTACATTCTACGACCATTAAGTAAGTAGCATGAATTAGAAATAAACAATTAGATTCCGACGAGATTTGAACCCGCACCCCTAATCCATGGGAACCGGTTTGATAAGCGATTTATTTTGCGATAAAACGCTACAAAAATAAGATGAAAAGGAAAATTATTCAAAAAGATAATACAGGCGTTCCCCGTTTTAACGCGGCTGTTGGGGTCCAAGAAAGTCAACCGCGTTATAACCGAGCTATTTTTTTTTTTGGGGGGGGGTACACCACCCACCCAGCGTCATAACGCGAACAGCACTATAACGAACCGCGTTAGAACGGGGGATACCCGTAAAGACACAGCTTTATGTGAGAAATTCGGATAACTTTCGTCCTGTATCGGAGCCTCACTGTAACGAGTTTGGGCAATTGTAATGGGATTAAAAAACTTCATCTCTGCTATTCAATGACAATAAGTCCCAACGCCAGTGTTTTTGTCTCAACCAGTGTGTGGATACTTACAACTATTATGTACTGATTTATTCGAACTATTGCTATAGATCTTGTTATAAATACAAGCTTTCGGTCGTGTACCCTCAGGACTTCTTCAGGTGCCTATTTTGTTCAAATTATGTTTTACTGTCCATGCTAGGAGATATAAGTTGATTCATGTGTTGTTTTGGCCCTGCGAAGTCGTTTTGAGTATATATGGATTTCACTACCTGATCCATGGATTGAATCCAGGACTACCTGGTTACTGAAACACTTTTAACCAACGATTATATCCACTAGGCCACCACCACCAGGTGGTGTATTTTGAAGCCTATAAATCTAATGACAGATGGTTTGACATTCGTTATCACATCAGGTTCGTACTGTTCTGATAATTTTTGTATGATTTTCTGAAATGAGGTAATATCAGGAACAGTCGAATAAATCAATACTAAATGACTATTTCTCATTTCAACTACGCATGTTACTTTTGTCAAAGACAAACGTGAGGCTTGAAATTTTTAATGCTAACCAGAAAAGAACGTCAAAAGCGGACGAAGAATATTTCAAAAAAGAATAGCGGTTTGTGAAGTTGTTGAAACTTTACTTAAATTTCACTACAATTGACGAAACCCCTGTGTGCATGTATGTGCACACCGAGATTACTCGACAACTGAGCATTGTACGAAATTGAGATTCGTCAGACATATTAGTTAGCACACAAGACAGTGCAGTGTTGAGTTTGATGTTGTTTGGATCAGCGGTTCTCGGGAAATCTAATAAAAATGAAAATAAAAATTGAAGATTACAGATCTCCCTTCATAGTTTCTATCGATTATCTCCCTTGACTTTAGCTCTTTAGAATACATTTTGCATCGGTCGCTACCGACGTCTTTTTAAAAATTAAATTCAACCAGAAAACTTTAATTTATTTAAAATATCATAGTTTTGTCCATTTTCTCTAATGTTACATAGCCCTAAAGAAAACAAATCAGATTAATTTCTTAAGATACAAATAAAAAATACGTATCTGCAGCAAGACCTGTTTTTACTCACGAAGAAGAATTAATGAAATATTTTTAAGTATGCGAAAATATTTATCCTCTATTAAATCTGAAAATTATTTGGATTGGAACATGCCATAAAGTACGGCCCCTTCTAAACATGCACCTCTGGAACGGGCACTGCACTAGTGTATATAAATTCGTCAATATATCAACCTCCTCTTAAAACTGCAATCATTATTTGGCTTTTGCAGGATTATTAAAATGTATGAATTATTTTGTGTTTATTCCAAAATTGAAAAAAAACAAACTACCTTAGATTGCCTTCAGGGCCTGCAAGAAAATTTTAATTAAACATTTTAGAATTTTGTGAAAAAAGCAAAAGAAGATTTTAGATATACATGTCTACCCCGCTTTTCGAATGTTCGCTTTACGCCACTTTTTGTTTTCACGGAAAAAGAAGCGAAAAGCGAAAATAGCGTTCTTGGCCGGTCTGTGGCTGAGACAGTTACGTGCCGTAGATTCCGGACTATAAGACGAATTGTTTACAAAGGTATTTGGAGGACTACCACTCACTGAAACTCATCCAAGCTCCATAAATGTTCATGTCGAGCTTTGGTAGACGCCCCCCCCCACCACCACCACCACCGGTCATAATACCAGCGCATTGGACGCAGTATAATATTTGTATATTTAAAAAAAAAATGCCCGTCTTATATACCGGCATATACGGTATGAGGTTGGTGTTCGAGCCCAGGTAAATCTAGCATTTCGAATATTGATTTTCTAGATAAGCCCATCCCAAGTTTGGAGATTGGCGTAACACAATCATTCTACCTCCGCTAGCTCCCCCGCCATCTGGCTTTGTGCCGTACTAAGCCTAGCCTTTCTTAGTAAATATCTATTGTGAGATATCAAGTTTCTGGTCCCTTCATTGCACGAAAGATGCACTACGTGTAATGGTGCAGATGGAACCCAGATGAGACGGACGAATAACAGCGTTCACGAGAGATGCCCCCGAGTGTGACTGAAACTGATTAGCTTACAACATGCAAACATGTGGGTTCTTATTTAATTATACAATAAAATTGCCTTTATGCCATAAAAAATTACAACAACACCCAAAAGTAGAAAGGAAAAAAACCACAGGACAATAATGGCAAGGAATAAAGTAAATAAGGTACGTAATGGCTGGAAAGAGGATCTGACTTGACAGGTGACCGAATATGCGTAAGAGGCAGATCAGTTACATACGAACGAGAGGGCTGACGACTTATACCCGGGGATGACACGGCCACCGCTTGTGTAACCCTATCTACTGGGATGTCCTTATATCTACATCTGCATCTAAGTAATGTCTCCATATTGGCTGCATCGTTTTTGTCCTTGTTTTATATATGTTTCGGTTGTCTTTTTCTCCCCCGTTATTGTTGTCGTAGTCTTCTGCATGGTAATAAAAATGTAATAAAATATATATATAAAAGATACTGTTAATGGCTATAGAGAGGAGTGGGAGATAAGATAACAAGCGATTTATATTGAAGAAGAAGCCGATTATTGATAACGGTGATGGCTGGGGTAGAATGAAAGAAATGATTTGTGAATGAGGGGGGAAAATGCGTCAAACCTGGTAGGCCTGCTCAGTCGGAGGAAAATAAAGAGTGAAAACAAAAGGATTTTCGTATTTAATACAGGCATCCCCGATTATAGCGCGGTTCGCGTTATAACACGGGTGGATGGTGCCACCGAAATTATTAATCTAGTTCCAAAATAGCTATATTTAGCCCCGAAAGAAGTAAATTGATCGCGGCTCGGTTATAACGTGGTGTTGGCTTTCTTGGACCCCAACACTCGCGTTATAACGAGGGAAGGACTATAGTCGCCAAATGATATTAAATAGTTTATCATTGTTGTTATCATGTTAATGCCGGAAGGCTGAACAAAATGTGGGGAAAGATATGAGTGACCGCGCATGATAAGTTCCCAACGAACCGTTTTTAAAAGTTGATATTTTTGTTAGTTTTAGAGCTACAATTTTTTTATTTTGAAGCTTGAACACTCTCTGAATCATAATGCAGAGTGTTCAAGCTTCCAAATGAAAAAACGACTTAGCATTGTAGCTCTAAAAATAACGAAAATATCAACCGTGGTTATTGCTTCATTTTTCCCGATACTGCCAGAACTTGCCGTATCGCTATATATGTAAGTACTTCCCAACGAGGGTGGATAGTGACACAAGGTCGAGTTTAATGCAGAGGCCTACACGTGCACGTGTGGACAAGAACAATAGTCCAGTCCTCTTGAACAGTGACACGAAGGTGTCAGGGTGACCCACGACCTTTCCTTTTTAGTGCAATTGAGAGGTGCTGTACCACGGACAACACACCTCACTCTGGGACTAGGCATTGTATATTGTTTTTACCGATCACAGGACGAATCCTTGACTAGGTAAGTACGTCTCATCATATATGTAATCATTAGAGTGACTCAAATTCTGATGCAGTTGTTTAGCAAATCCTACCGATGATGTCACAGGATACATAAACAGTTAGTTAATAAATAACGGTTAGTGATAGATTTAGAAAGAATTTATGTTTTGATTTGCAAAGAGTGATTAACGTCAGCACGTAGAACAAATCACTTAGAGAGAACACCTGGAACTGCAATTAAAGTCAAAGATCAGAGTTCTCGGCATTCTAGTAAGGATGAGTGAGGTATCTGATTCTTCTTGGTCATTCGTGGCCAAGGGTAATTAACCGTCTAGTTCCAGGGGACCGTTCCTCCAGGCTGCACCTCCCCGTTGCACTAAGAGGGGTAGGGTCCATCGAAAATGCTCGGTTATCGGAGCTTTACGGGTTTCAGGATTTCGGATAAGAGATTATGAACCTGTATACAAGGTGTCCCTAAAGTCTGGACACATAGGGAATATCACTATTTATAACTAACTATATCTTTTTGCTCCACAGATTGAACTTTGCATCGCAAATGGTGGAAAACACATTGAAGATGTTATTTATTAATATTTCAATTAAATAAAATGTTGTTCAAATTCTTTTATTGAAAATATGCATTTTGCCTATGTGTCCAGACTTTAGGGACACCCTGTATAATAGTCGTTTAATAGACATCAGTTTACATCGGGTATTTTTTTAAATTATATTCTTTTTAATGTGAGATGTTTTGAACTGTAAACATCTTGGTGTTGTAAAAGGGAACTAATAAATGTTATATCATCCGTAAGCCAGCTAGCTAGTGCCCTTACGCTAGCTACGTCATCAGGTTTCCCATATCACAAGTTTCATTTGTCTCGGCTTGCGATATGTGAAATAGACTTAGAGGTAACAAGCACCCGAAGTGGTGTCACTTCAACATTCTTATCATGCGTAAGAGTGATAAAAGAAACTGTTCAAGATGAAACGTTCGACTCCGTGGGGCACATTTCATACATCCACATTGCCTGTCTCTCTTTAGTCATTCCAAGATTTGTTCGGACAACTGAAAACATTCTTTGTCTTGCTGATATTCTTACCACAGCGTTTCAGCCGACCCATTCTACTCTTGTCGTGAGTTCAATCCCTGGACCGGGTAGATAAAAAAGTCATATACTCTGGTTCAGTGGAAGAGGCAGACATAGCAAGGAAAGATTAACTTGGAAGAATTAACTGATACGAGATATCATCTGGCATGGACAGTGGAATGAGAACAATCTACCCCCGTGGATCGAATAAAGGGTTCGGTTCGAAATTCTCAGAAGGTTACCAACTACGACAGACACCTGATGAAGGCCGGAGGGTACCACGACATAAACGTTGTGACTATAACAACCAAGATGAAGACACTAGTCCAAGTAAATCATTGTATAACACATTGAACTATTCCACGAAATATTCGGACAAGTATCCTCGTCTTGGTTGTTTTAATCACAGCATTTCGGCTGATATGCTCTTCGGCAAGAAACGTTGCGACAGAAACAATAAAGATGAGGATACTAGTCCGAATAATTTGAAATCAAAATATTTCATCTTAAAACTTTAGGCAACATTTTCGCACTGAGCTAGTATATATTAATTTACGGTTGAGAAAGGTCGGAGATTGACCGATCGAAATGTTATGATTCATAAACACCAGTGAAACGGTCAAAGAATCTGTCGGGAAAACCTTCTCTTTCTTCTTTCTTCAAGATGGCTGCTGAAGCAATCTCCAGCCGTTAAAAATCATAGCTTTAAAACGCTGTAGAGAAAATGCGTAACGATCGTCCGCTTACTGTCATTTTAAAGTTCGTGACTCATTAATGTCTAGGCCCCTTTTAAAAATCTAAGTGTGGTTTTCCGCATGAGTATGGGAGCGGGTCGTAGCAGAGAAACAAGAGACAGAAATCCTGAAAACAAATTCTTAAGTAATAATAAAGAAAATAAGGTAAAAAATTAATTTCATTGCAATTATCGGATTCTGTGGCAGTTATTAGGTTACCTACGCAAGTAAAATGAGACGGTCTCGTAAAGCATATAGGCATTCAAAATGAGGCGTTTCGTTGCTGGTTAACCCTTTCGTCGAATACCCAAATTAAAGTCAGAAAACATACCCTTTTTTTATAAATAATAGGCAACAAATATAATCGACGACGCCATCTTTTTTTTTAGGTTTTGTTTTTGACACGTACATTAAAAATATAATCATTCGGATTGTTTCTGTATATTTTTTTTATGTCGAATGATTTTTCCGTCCTTTATAATAAATAGATAACTTTAGGAACCGCCACCCGCCATTTTATGCTCTGTTCAATATGTTACGTAATTATTCGCAGAGAAAAAATACATAAAATAAAAAATTAAAAAAACAAGTGTTGGTGGAAACGTTAAGGAAATACGAAATATATTGATTCTGATATTTGACATTAAGGTATCAGTTTTACATTTCCGAATTAGAAAAGAGGTTAATAAGCCCTTGGAGAGTCTAAGTAAAAAGGGGGAAAGAGGGATTTCGATTCTTTAAAATTCATTTTCTAAGAGTACTTATGTATGTGGAGTGTGTGTTGTGCTTCTAAGAGTAATTATGTATGTGGAGTGTGTTTGTGTTTCTATGAGTAATTATGTATGTGGGTGTGTTTGTATTTCCAGGAGTAATTATGTGTGTGGGTCTGTTTGTGTGCACACACGTACTTATAGGATTCGAGTGATAAAAAAAAAACGCTTTTGAAATATTTACATCATTGAAAAAATCTTTATCGTTTTCCTTATACGCTTTTGAGATCAGAGCCTCTGAGAGGGGGCTTGTAGCCGGTGCATCGCACCAGGGCCCTGAAGGTCGGGGGGGGGGGGGCAATAGCTTCTTGTGTAGAGCTGTGTATCGAAACTTTTAAGTCGATACGATACGTCCATAATAAAATATCGTTTACTGTCGAGCGAACATAGTATGGTGTGTTAAAAGGGTTATAGCAGATGAAAACTGGGTGGCTAAAGGACGATGGTGTGCCTGCTATGTTTGGTTTAGAAAAAAATTAAGGGTGTACTCATTTATGGGCGACACTTTATATAGCGAGAGAGACACATAAGCATATATACATATAAGCACACATTCATAAAAGGATATATGCAGAGAAACATAATCACAGACACAGACACACACACATATATAAAGGAATATATAGTTCTCAATATTTTAGTAATTAAATCAATAAAAGAAAGTATAAGATGTAAACAGTTTGTCAATCTGGAGCGAATCGTATAATAAATATAAAAAACATTTGTGTATATATATAATGCTGAAGAATGGATCGACCGAAATGTCGTGTTAACAATACAAACAACAAAAAGAAGTTCAATCGTCCGGAAAAAAAACTATTTGTATGTTAATGACCCTTCTGAAAACTATAGAAAACGACTATTTGTTGTTTGTTGATGTTTTCTCTTTTTCGTCTTGAATGCTGACAATTCGGTGAAGAAATTGTTGATTTTATTAAGAAGAAAGGTGGAAAATTCTTTTGCTTTTTTCTGTTAAATTGTTGGCTAGTTTTTCGGGCCTGTTATTTTATATAACAAAACCAAGGGGATTCTCTGTGAGATTAGAAATACCTCAGAATTTATCATATATGTGGGCTGTCCATAAAGAAACCGAACTGATAAAACAGCGCACAAATGAGACGTTTTAGCGTGCTCGCTATTGTTATGTTGTGTAGCAGTGACTTTGACCTTTCGTATGAAACAAATTGCACCACGCCACGTCACTTAGTATTTGAGTTATACATGCTAGAATGTGAGTGTGTGTAGCGCGTTCGGCATTTTTCTTTCAAGTCAACGGACGACGATCACATTGAGAGAATGCATTTTGTGGTTCGTGGAAATCGTCGCCTTGCTGTCCGTGGAGTTTTCGAAGCGGTAATAATCTGCAAAAGTCAGGCAACGATTTCCACGGATCACAGAATGCAGTATCTCAATGTGATCGTCGTCTGTTGACTTGGAAAGAAAAAACGCGAACACACTACACCCACGCTCATTTTAGTAATACTAACTAACCAACGTTGCGTGGTGCAGTTTGTTTTATACGAAAGGTCAAAGTCACTGCTTCACAACATAACAGAAATGGGCATGCTAAAACGTCTTTTTGGTGTTTTATCAGTTCGGTTTTTTTGTGGACAGACCTCATACACGCACACACGCACTGAGAGGGGGAGAGAGTGAGTAAAAGAGAAATGCAAATTTACTCACACAGACACATTCACATGCAAAATTGTAGACATACATACTCATACACACACGCAGACATATACGCGACACGAACGGAAAAACGCAAGTTTACTTGCATACTCCACGCACACACATACACACTCTCACTTTAACATATATAGATACATACGTATATACACTCTTCTGGCCATTACCAAGATCAGAGGGAGAAAAAAAACTATAGATTTTATTCGTTTTTTAAATACTTTTAAACTCGGCATTATAGCATTTAGGCATTATGAAGACATCACGCCCGAGGCGACATACAATCGAAATTCCTCACTGGACTAAATGTCTCAATCAGTAGCTAAATTCATTTAAAACCTCAGTCCCAAACCGAAGAAGATTTTATTTAGCTTGTGGTTTCTTGATTTTAATGCCGAGTTTAAAGGTATTTAAAAATTAAAAAAACAAAACAAAACGAATAGCATCTATAGTGTTCCTCTCATCTCAATAACGGACAAAAAGTATGGTCGAAAGCGCTAGAATCCTGACATACGTTCTCTTGTTCGTAAGCAAGAAAAGTTAACTAAAACATGAAAAAACATACCTTATCTAGGGTCTTTAATCAAACTTGTAAGAACGCTGGGAACTTTTGCACACACCTAATATATATGAAGGGAGCAGAATGGAGGTGGGATAACATAGGCCTGAACAACTGTTTTTGCCATATAAAATAGTCCTTTCGATATAACCATGAAGTATTTTTGCCAACGGGCAACCTACAGTTTTCAAAAATGAATTCTATTTTACCGTAAATATTTTTGAAATGATGAAGCGATACTTTTTCCTTTCTTAATTCGCCTACAATCGATATTGACTTATTTTGCCTATTTTTCATTTTCATTTTTTTAAAAATAAATTAATAACGATAACGAATTTAGTTGTTTACTCGTCTTTCGAAATTACAAGGTCATTCCACTTGTGGATATCTACAAAAATACGTTTTCTTTTATGCTTAACGCAGATGGACTAGGAATGTTAGGCCTGGAGGGTGCACATATTCTAGCTTTATGGAGAACAATCAACAAGAAGAAGAAAAAAACTCATCATATTTTGACTAAGCACTACTGTCTTATCTGTAACATTATTAAATATAAAATATTGAATACTCTACGAATTCTCAAAGACCAGCTGGGTCAGCAGAAAATATTTCTTCGGGGAAAAGGAATATTTCATAGAAGAGAAGAAGTAATTTTGACTACTATTTACCTTCATCTTAATTTTTAAGTTGTTTTTATTACAACTTGAAATTAGTTCAATGGGTTACAATGAGAGGGGGAGGGGGAAGCGTGGGAGAAAGGGGGATAGAGGGGTGTGAGTGTGTCAAATGAATTGAAACAGGCGTGAATTTTGCCGGTCGCCTGATTTAAACATCTACTAATCAAACATTATTAGTTTTTACTGGCATTTTCTTTCATCTTTAATGTCAGACGGTCAGTGAATAAACAGTACCGATCGGAAATAAAGAATAAGCTCTAGGTGAGATTCAAACTAGCATCCCTTACGTACAGCACTGCTCCACCAAGTGAGCTACTAGAGCTCCTATGGCTGGCAGAAGATCAAATCCTACCAGATTTGTTATTGTTTTTACGTACATTAGTTGTTGTAGTAGTAATATTATCCTGGTTTATTTTTTTTATTAAATGAAGCACTGTCAACCATTATTCATTTTTTACCAGTATTTTCTTTCATCTTAAATTTTTTAGTTACTTTTTATCGCAACTTACATAGACCGTCAGTCTACGGCAGTGAATAAACAGCGCAGATCGG
>VCCN01004387.1:2406313-2419329 GCA_006491835.1 Architeuthis dux
CTCTCTCTCTCTCTCTCTCTCTCTCTCTATCTATCTAGTACATACACAGAGCTGTGGTTAGAGAGAGTTATTGAGAAGGAAGCAGAACCAAGGAATATTAATTTCTCTGAGCCATTCATGGACAAAATTATATTGTTCCTATGAAAAATCATTTGTAAGAAAAGAAGATTTTCTATGTACATAAAATGAAGTTTTAAAAGTTCGCACAAAATCCACGGCTGATTTATTTACACTCTTAATAACGCAGGAACATTTGATCTTATAGCGATGTAAATCTTATAGCGATGTAAATGTCTCTTGTATTAAAATATATACAAGAAACATTTCTCTTCTTTAATATTGAAAATATAACGTTTTACAAAAACATAAACGGCTGGTGATAAAAGCAATTTTATATCTATTCATGGACGCCCATATTTTTTCGAGCCATGTTAAAACTTTTGATCTCATTCTTAAAAAAATAAGAAAATATTATTACTTGCCTGCAGGTTTAACATGGATTTTTACAAAAAAAAAAAATAGATGATGATGATGATGTCGTCATTGTCGTCATCATCATTTCATCATCAACCATTAAAGGAATCCAGAAGAAAGAAGATTTGGTCACAGGGGCGTAGCTGGAGATTTGGGGGCACAGGGCGCTCGGCTCCTTGAGGGTCCCCTATCAACATTTAGTGAGATTTGTTATTGCATAATGTTAGTAGAAATGCTGTAGGTGAACTACTATTCATAAAGCATTTGATTCCCCCCCCCCATTGGAAGCCTGGGGGCGATTTAAAATCGCCCCTCAGCTACGCCTCTGTTCGAACACTTAATATACTAGTGGTATAAACAGTAGTGATAGTATATTAGTACGTTACGACTTGTAGTCAACAAGTTGTGGTATCATGAATAAATTGGTAAGAAAAAAAGGGGAGGTGGTAAAGCAAAAGAACTTTTAGTGGGAATATTTTAGGGACTCTTCTTTTAATGAAAGAATTTCGTCGAGAGACTATCTTTACTGGGGAAGATAATGTAAATTGTCAAAGTTTGATTTAAAATTCATCCACTCATGTAAAGAGGAAAGGAAAACTTTTATAACAGTTTATTTAATTTTGATAAAGTTTATACATTTATTTTGACAAACGAAGTAGTAAGATAGACAAAAGTGTGTTCTAATCTTACTATTTTTTTCTTTGACATTGGCTTATTATTTGGCCTTCCGTCGTGTTTCTCAAAGGTGTCTACTCTCTTTAGAACAGATCCATTGTGTTTTTCTTATTGATCCACCTTCCTACATACCTGGCAGTGGACTGTATATTCTCATGGCTTACTTTATCTATTATTCTTGTTCAGAAAACCTTATTAACCATTATTAATCTTTAAATAAATGCGTCCACGCATCTCTAAGACACCTTTCGGTCTGTCTGTCGGTTTATCAGTCCCTAGTGTGTTAAATATCAATTTTCTCAGCCGGGTTGATATGAAACCTGGTCCAGATCTTCAGGTGAACCATCCTGCTCCCTCGTAATGCTACTACTACTTCGTTTAGAATAGCTTTGAAATCGGAAATCATTTTTTATTGGGAAATTCAATCACGCATGGCTCCTCATCTTCTTCTAGTCCTTCTCTTTGAAAGCCAGCATCCCTTCCACCTCCTCCTCTTCTTCGGTTGCTGAGGAAAGTCGACGGCCAAGAACGTAGGACCTAATAACTTAAAGGCCCAATTCTCTCTTTCTTTCTTTCTCTCCCCATTGCTAGTAATTTAAGCAACCACATGAACAGATATGGACGTAAGGATGGTGGACGCATCGTTGAACTTATGGTTCTTGTTGACTAGTATTTCTTTCACCTTAGTTTCAGTTGCTTTCCATCGCAACTACTCAGACCGTCAATTCACGGTCGTTAGTAAACAGCGTCACTCGGATAAAAAGAAAAAATAGTTCTTGGCGAGACTAGAACTCGTATCCTTTATTTTTCAGGAAGCCTGTCTTACCATGATAGCTGCTCTACCGCTTGAGCTATGAGAGGCAGCAGTTGCAGAACATCAAATCCAACTATATAGAATTATTCCTTATTTTCTCGGAATGCTTTGTGGCACTATATTTTATGTTTTGTTTACATAGACTAGTTGTAGCTCTCTAATCCAGCGCTCTGTGGTCCGGCATTTCCCATGGTCCGGCACGTTCTGCCGCCATTAGTTTCTGTATCTGCCACTAGAGTTCTTCCATTCAGTTTCATACCGCGGTTTGAATCGTAATTTAGCGGTTTATAAGCCAACTCGTTAAACCGAATGTGTAAAAAACCTATCCGCGGTTTGAAATCAAATTGAAGAACTCTAAATTCAACAATGTTTATCTTAGCATAAAATTAGACATATATTTATTAATTTTTTTTAATCTTATAAATTATTTTTTAATATAACCGGTTAGAAAGCATAAGCAAACATACATTTTCATTTATTATAATATAATTTATATTATACAGGTTAACGTCGTAGTTAGGTTCCTGAAAACAGCGACTTTAGCTAAAACAACGAAACAGATTTTACCATAGAAACAGTTATATAAATAGAGGTTATCTTCCTTCGGTACACAAAAAATAGACAAAAATGGCCAAAACACGCCAAAAATACACTAAAAATGGTCGAAAAATCGCTAAAAAGTGGTCAAAATGTTCAAGCTCGCTAATTTAGTGCTTTTTCACGTACAAATAAGATAAATAAATACAAAAAATATTAATTTTACTTACACTAATTTCTTCGCCCCACTTCTTCCCCAGCCGACAAATCATAGGCGTTTCTATGGCAACAACAGATTTTGCAATTACAACTTATAAAAATTTAAAAAATATAACTTTTAACATCCAAATCCAACGGGTCCATTTTTTTTCCTACACATACAACTATAATGTATTTTCTGAAAAATCACTTAATTTGTAATTCCACCAACAATACTTTTATTAGTTTTAGTTTTCCATCCTGGCCGTCCAAAAGTGACGGCACCGGGCGATATTTAAGTAATTTTGCAATTGCATTTTAACTTACATAATATCAAAAACATTATGTTGCTCTGCATTTTCTTATGTTTAATACTACCTGAATAATAAACTAAACTAAAAGTAAATTAAGTAAAAATACAAAAAAACAAACATTACAAAGAGTTCATTCCATTACATAGATGGGCGAATTGACAATCGTCATCATTATTATTATTATTTTAAAAAATAAATATTGAAAAGTGTTCCACACTAGCAAGATGATAGCATATATAAAATATATGGATATACAGTGACACTTGATGTTTGTTTGTTTTTTATTTCAGCTTTTTAAATTTTAAATAACCGTAATTTAGACATGAGACTAAAATTTAATTATTCTCAAAAAATTAAAGATTTCCCTAAAAATAAGGGAAGTAACTCTTGGGAAAAAATCGAGGAGTGCCTGTATACATTTTAAAAATACATTGTTCTATTTTCCACACCGTTAGAAAAATTCTGCTTTTCGGTATTTTCTGAGGTCCGTTAATGGATAGGGTCCAAGGTTGCCGGATTAAAGGGGTGCAACTGTTGTATTGGTTTACCTTATTAGTTTGATTTGTTCGAGGTGGTATCGGAAAGTTCCCGAACTCTATGTGCGGTTCAACGGAAATGCGCGCGCAGCTGACGCTCATTGTTACCCAGCCCACTGAATCGGTCTGCCAATAGGCTTCGTGCTGTCTACTCGTGTTCTCCAGGTTGTGTGAGAACATCTCGGCGATCTGCATCAAATTTTGCGTGAAGCTCGGCAAATGTGCTACAGAGAAACTCGAAATGCTTCGCCAGGCTTTTGGCGAACACTCTTTAGGTCGAACACAGGTTTTTGAGTGACACGCGCATTTCAAGCCGGTTAAGTGACCGTTCAAGATTACTATAATTCACCAAATGTTATTTTTGTCCTTCTGTCTGTCATCGTATAACTCAAGGACGACTAGAGCTATGGCCACCAAAGTTTCTAGGTTTACTAATGGAACGGTGGAGCATGTTTTAGCAGATTAATTTTTTGAAATTTCCAAATTTTCTTTTGGCCTAGTCCGAGAACTTTCCGATAGCCCCTCGTATACCTAAACCCAGACGGTGGTCTGTGATTCTTGAAAGATTATCTTTGCCCATGAGGCCTTTCTTGGATTATACACGATTTCTGCCAAATTTAAGAAGGTCCGCTTTTACATGAGTATTTTAGAAGGAACACTTTTGTAAGTCAGCCATCTAAGATTTCTCAATGATTCACAGCTACTAGTATATATCCACTTAAATATGATCGATATGTTAGTTAGTTAGTCAGTGCCCTTACGCTGGCTACAACTTCAGTCGTCCTTGTCCGGGCTCCACATATCACAAGCTTCTCTGCCTCCGCTCCGGTTTGTGATATGTGAAATGGACTTATAGGCGACAAACACCCGAAGTGGCGCCACTCACTTCACTCTGCGCTATTTTACCCATATCAAGAAGTGGGAGATGGATTCATGCCTTTCCCAAGGGCAATAGTGCGAAGTGAACACAAACCATCTCAGTCGGAGTTTGAACTCGGCTTGCCGGTTCCGTTTTCCGTGCAGTCAACCGTTTGACCGCTCCGCACTTCCTGCAACTTAATATGTCCGCCGAAACGTTTGCTTTCTAAACTCTATAATTCTCTGAAGAGTGATGTTTGTCTTTTATATATTTTAAATGTTATACTCATTTAAACCCTATTTATCAAATAAAATAATTATACAATAAAACCCTGAACAAATTATTAATAAAAATTGAACATTTACTTTTATTAAACTTACTAGATCTAATCGGCTATCGTAGATTTGTATCGGCTAAATTGGAAAAAAATCAGCCAGATCTAGCCAAACAAATGGCTAATTTGGCAACCCGGGAAGAAATTTATCGACAGAAAGAGCATCGGGAGTGTGGGACATCCTCTGCAACCCCCCTTTGGTACGCCCCTGATCGATATGTTTGCTTTCTAAACTCCATAATTCTGTGAAGAGTGATGTTTGTCTTGTGCCCTCCCCTGTGCGTTTTCTTTGCCCCCCCCCCTGCCCGGCCCCGTCCATTGAGGCAGGTGTAATTCACGAGAGGCTTTTACTGTTATTTTCCTCTTATCTACAGAGCTGTAGATATGAGAGCTGAGTGATTGTCAGCAGGAGCAGGAATCTAAGCGATTCGATTGTAAGTAGAGTAAGCTGTTAGTCACGTGATTAACGTTTACATTCGAAGATAAAGATGGCGGGAAGAAGGAGCGGTCAAAAACAATAGAAAAGAAAGGAAGGAAAACAATGAGGAGAAAGGGGGAAAAAAGAAGAAATGAAAACAAAACATGAAAAGAAGGAAAAGAGTAAGGAAAAAGAGAAAGGGGAATAAAAATATAATAATAGAGAGAGAGGTAGGATAAAGACGAAAATGAAAAAGAGATGAAGAAAATGAAAGAGGGGGAAGAAAACGAAAGATAAGAAAGAAGAAGAAAGTGAATGAGAGGGGAAAGAAAGAAGAAAAACAAATGAGGGAGAAGTAAAAAGGGAGAGAAGAGAAGAAAACAGAACAAGGAGATAGATAATAAAAAAAATGTTAAAAAGAGAGCGGGAAAAGATACAAAAGGACAGTGAAAGAGACAGAGGAAAAGGGAAAGAAAAAAAGAACAAGAAAAGCGATAGAGAGAGGGGGGTAAAGAAAAAAAAGATCAGAACAAAGGAAGAGAGAGCAACCGAAAGTAAAAATGGATAAGAAAAAAAAGGTAAGGGGAAGAAAAAGGAGAGAGGGGGAGAGGAAAAAAGGACAAAAGAGAGAGAAAGTGGGCGGTAGAAGAAAAGAGAGAGAAAAAGAAAAACAATAAATAATAGAGAGAGAAAAGACAAGAAAAGAGGACAATAAAATAGAGAGGAGGGTAAGAATGAATAGATGAAGAGAGAGGGGTATGAGAGAGAGATGAGAAGATGCAGAAAACGAAGTCCACAGAGATAAAAGAAGCTGAGGAATTAGAGAAAAGGAAAGATAAAGGTGGTCGCTCTCTCAGAAGTTCCCCAGTCTCAGACCAAACGAAGATGACGCTCATTGTTTGCAGAATAAGAAGGGGAAAAAATCCAATAATGCTTTTCAAAACAATTGCATTCGTTTTTTCCCTATCTCTATTTGCCAAAACGTTTCCTATTTTTCTTAGAAAAGAACAAAAAAAAAACTCTACGCGAAAAACCAAAACAACAAATAAGCAATTAAAAAGAAAAAAAAGGCACAGGTCCCATAAGACAAACTCCATAGTTTATAGAAGTAAAGAGCAAGGAAAACAAACATATCGAGATGTCCCAGACCAATGTAGCAGCGATAAGCACGTCATTATCTACAAAACATATGTGTAGTTCTCTTCCAACTAAGACGTGTATTTACATACGTACGAAGACTTGGGAGATCGGTGCTCGGCAACAATAGGCAAAAATGATCTGAATTGCCTATTCGTTGGGCCTTGTCGGATAACAGCGATAAAAGAAAAAGTTGATCTGCTTCGAATGGATTAAATCCATGATAAATCCAGTCATGGATCATTATATATCTCATGACCTCCTACTTATTCTGAGGCCAATTTCTGGGGCACAAAAGATAAACTATCAGCTACACGACATGACTGTGTCGTGGTCAAGTATTGCATATAATATAGTTATTTACTAAGTGTAGTTTCGTTTGGCACAAGGTCACCATAGTTGGCACTGGTGAGGATGATCAAACTCACGATACTAGCGAATTGGTCTACGAGACAAGTTTGGTAACTATGCGCCATGGTAGGCGCCCAAAGAATAAAGTATATATGTGATGGCTTGGCTCGGCGAACGTAGATCCGGGAGGGTTTTCCAATTTTTGTTTAAAGTACTTTTGGACAGACAGAAAGACAGACGAACGGACGCGGCCGAATACATAAACCTCTCCAACTTTGTAAAGCTAAATATAATTTTTTTGTTGTATAGTCTTAACATATTAATTACTTTAATATACCTAAATTTCATAAACCCACAGCGGAAATTCCATGAGTCTTAAGTGTGTGGATAATTTCATTGTTATCAAATATAATTGATTTTGGACGCCGGTGATGTGTATTTCTTATCTATTTGTTACGTTAAATATTATCGAGATTGGAGAGAAACTGAGAGATAGCTAAAAACGGATAATAATCCTGGCTTCAGCTTGGAGATCCGATAATTGTGATATACGAAAGTGATAATTAAATCTTTAATCCTTGAGGCATGACGTAATAACGAAGCCTCTCGTTTGAAGATTGGGAAAAGTGGTTGACAAAAGTTAGATAAATGGATGAGTAAATAGCAGTTTTAAAATCGATTTCTCTGACAGTTCTTAACATACTTTATGTTTAAAAAGAGAGTCCAAATCGATCTGTTGGGTCTTGTAATATATTCAGCATTTTCCCACGTAGCTTGACGAAAGAGGGTCATGGCTTGCGTGATCAAAGCACACGTCTCTCCATATCCAGTAATATGACGTGATTGAATGAAAACACTACACGTTTATAATCACATGACCAAGTAAATACATATCATTAATCACGAGGCCTAGTAAGTACACATCGCGAATCATGTGACGTCATGCTGATGTAACATTGACCATGGAACGCATATATAAAGTGACTAGTAACCATTCTAAAGGAGTAGAAAGAAGGAAAAAAAAGGGGAATTTAAGCTCGGGGAGGGGGGGGGCGGTCATTCGTTTTTTTCCTGTCTTACCCGGTGCTTTAGTTGAGGTGCTACAACCACGTTGTTGAAAGTGGTCAGACTATTTGAAGCAAGAACGCTTATCCCTGATTCGAACCAGACGATTTAAAACAAGAAACATTGTCCCTTTTTCGACCTTTCTATCTCCAGGGCTGGGCAGAGCTGATAATAGGCCCAGGCCAGCTGGGAATAATTATTTAGGGTTAGAGGTGTAGGTGGCCTAACGGTTAACGGAACTGTTTATGTTCACTTCGCACTAATGCCTTTGGAAAAGGCATGAATTCACTTAACTATAAATCTGTTTTTATATATCTAAAGTATCAAAAATGACTAGTTGAAAAATTGAACCAGCTCCCTTCCAACAAATCTTTCCTTAAGTCCTTGTAAAATTTCAAGAAAAAGTACTAGTACTTTGTGGAATTTTAGTTTTACAAGTCATATATATATATATATATATATATAACAAGAGCCGTGTCTGTTTCATTTATAGTATCAGTAGCAACCATCAGCCTCTCTCCCTTCCTACCCTCCTATTAAGCTATCTTTCTTTTCTCCCCGCTCCGTTCCTACCCTCATATTAAACTATCTTTCTTTCTCCCCCCTCCCTTCCAACCATGTCCGACTGGGTTACCGGCCTTTTGGCTAAGATCAAAGTGTAGTATCTGTTCTTCGAAACCGCCATCTACTCGAAGTTCAGAGAACCACGGCCCTTCGGGGGTCCTTGTGACATGCTCGGGTATTGTCCTGGGAGAAGTTGCACAGGATATCTTGGCCAGCTGGTCGGGAGGCGATCAACATTAGCATGCTCAGGATTCGTCCTGAGAAGCTTTTGGGATCTCCACCCCTCGGCATTTATCCCCCGTCAAGTCTCTAGTCACGGGGACATGGGATCCCCTCCCCCTACTGAATTCGGCACTAAATGACCCACCAAGGGTCGATGTGCCGTTAAACAAAACAATCAATCCATGTCCGTCGTACTCATAGTATCAGTAGCAGCCATCAGCCTAGCCTGTTGTTGTACACGTGATAACCGTCAGCGAAGCAACGGGTCATGGACTAGTACAAATAGAGAGAAACGGAAAGAGTGAAAGTGCCAGTTCGATGAAACCAATAGTCAATATCAGGCTAATTACCTGACAGAATAAATTACCTATAATTCCTCTTAAGCATCGATCACATCTACTAAATTCAGCCACTGAATAAATACGAGTAAATCTAAAATCGATGACCAATCAAACCGAAATAGTGATGGCATTTTTAATATTACTTTTAGACCCCCTTTAAGAAATTATGAATGCATTGTCACCTCCAGCTACTTCCCAGGATCTCTGCCCTTTCACCTCTTTACTTGAATAATAATAATCCACTGGGAATCGTGCAAACGACTAGGATTGACCATGCAACCAATGGTATATGCCGGTATATAAGACGGACATTTAAAAAAAAACTATGCAAATATTACACTTCGTCCAATGCACTGGCATTATGACTAGGGGCCTTCTACCAAAGCTCAGTATGGACGGCTATTGGACTTGGGTGACTTACAATAGTCCTCTAAATACCCTTGTAAATATATAGTCCGGCATATACGGTATGCACAAATCAGAATCTGTCCTTGAGAATAAAAATATTCTCTGGGATTTTGGTATTCAAACTGATCATCCAATCATAGCCAGAAGATCATGTAGTCCTTATAGACGGATTCCGGAAAAGCGCACATCAGGAAAAGTACCCATCGGAAAGGTGCCCACCAGGAAATCTGCCCATCACGAATTTATCAAGGGAGGAAAAGTGTCCATCAAAACATAATTTTCCCATTATATAGTTTCCGGGAAAATTTTATAAGGTTTCATTATAAACTTTTGACACTACATACTTCTGTTTTTCTTTCAAGAATTCTCTTATTTCTTTTAATTTTTAATTTTTGATGGGCACTTTCCTTGATACATTCGTGATGAGCATATTTCCTGATGGGGCACCTTTCCGGATACCCTTATAGGCAAGAAGAAATGTGTCAGGTAGTGGATATCGCTACTCTAACAGACCATGGAGTGAAACTGAAAGAAAGTAAAAAGCTGGACAAGTATAGGGACCTTGTCAGAGAACTGAAATAAAAAGTGGAACATGAAGGTGACAGTTGTACTCATCATTACTGGCGCGCTTGGAACAGTTCCAAAGAGCCTTGCAAAGACGTTAGAAGAATTTGAAATCCGAGAAAAGAATGAAAGTATCTTGACGACAGAATTAATGAAATCAACTAGCATACTGAGGAGAGCACTAGATGATTAAGGAGACTTGCTGTCACTTGATCTCCATTGGAAATCACCAGATACTAATGGTGTGAAAAAAATCAATGAGTACATATGTGGCGGAGACAGAAGAATGCATTATGATTCACTCTCCTGAGGAGCGTAGCTACGATGATATTAAGGTAGGTTTAACAGTATCAAAATACAATATAATCTTTCATTTCTTGAAGAAGAACAAGAACAAGAACAGACAGAAACACTTCCGTGAAGGTGACTGGGAAAATGTCCAAGTACAAGGACCTCGAAATCGAGATGATGATGATGATGACGACAATTAGGTAACTGTGGTGTGAAGATGCTAACATAAAGAGAGAAACCGACCTGCTCTTAATAGGGGCCCAAAATAGAGCCACCAGAACCAATTATATAAGGCCTAAAAAGGAGAACATCAAATATAGACTGTGGAGATAAAGATGAGACAACCAACCACATAGAGCGAATACAGCAAATTAGTCCAGAAGGAATATAAGAACAGACATGGCTGGATGTGGAGGGTGATCCACTGTGAACTGTGCAAGCGACTGTGTTTCAACCATACAAACCAATGGTACATGTAATCTTAACATACCATCATCGCCATTTTGGGGTCTGGGAACGCTCAAAATGTTTCCCCATATAAATTAATGGTAATTGCTTCTTCGCCCTATGCCATTTCGGATTTCGAAATGTTTTTATAGGAACGCTCTACTTTCGTGTCGCGGGGAAACCTGTATATGATGATGAGAACAGGGGAAGAAAAATTGTTCTCTGTTCCCTTCTAGGCCGCCTGCAGCTCATCTATATGCATGTCCCCTGTCGAATGTGACCCAGTGAGATCAGTGCAACATTCAAATTATTGGCTTCGAAGCAGTTGTGATGCATTACCATGGTCAGGAGAGAAAGAGCAAACCCCATCACAGCCGCTTCTGTCTCCATGTCCTCATACTCGTACACACCAACCGATCGACAGGAGGTTCAAACCTTGGTTCAGATACGAATGTGATACATTTGTTTGCTCGAAGATCTATTCTAATTGCCAGGGTTGACCCCACCCGACCACTTATGGACACTGACCCGTAACAGATTAGTAGGACAACATGGCCAAACAGATCCACTTGTTTAGGGGGTGGGGAGAAAATTCCTGTTCTTCGTTTGCAGATCGTCTCCGTTTCTTTATCACTATGTGCGTAGGTGTGTGTGTGTGTGTGTGTGTGTGTGTGTGTGTGCAGCTGGTTCTGTCACTCACAAGCAAGTCGGTTGTTTTCCTTAACGTCGCCCCCGGCCTTCTTTTTTCCCTCTTTCTCGTTCAATAAATTCATTCGTTTCCTATCCATTCTTTTTTCTCTGAATTTTATTCATTTCTCACATTCATTGTTTTCGTTTTTCTTTTCGCCATTCGGCCATTATTTCCTTTTTTTATCGTTCAATTTTTCATTATTTCCTTCATTATTGAATTATTCCTCTTTTATCATTCACGACCACCAGGTAAACTGCATACTTAGCAAACACGTTTATCCACGTAGGACAATCAGGTGGTGGAATTTTGGAGCCTTAAAACTAATGTTTGTTCTTTCCTGATCAAATACAACAAGCCCGTGAAGAAGACCGGAAATACAACGGCCGAAACGTTATGCCTATAACAACTAAGATGAGGACACCAGTTTAAATAAATATATGTATAATAAAGGTCGAACGTGTACAACACTAAAAACCATGGCGATGAAAACCAACCAGAAGCTGTCCTTGAGAACAAGAAATGCCCCATTACTAATTTTGACTAGTATTTCTTTCATCTTAAATAGTCAACATTTAGTAATTAGTTTCATCTAATGAAAATTCAAGTTAATATTACTACCTCTAACTAGTAAAAACAATAACATCAGAAATTATGACGCCGAGTAAGTTAAAATGGTTAGATTTGATCTTCTGTCAGCCTTTGGGTTCTCGTAGCTCAAGCAGTAGAGCAGTTGGTACGGAAAACCAGGCAAAAGGGATACGAGTTGGAGTCTAACAAGAGATTGTTTGTTTCCGATCTGCACTGTCACTGTTGTAGACTGACGGTTTGAGTAGTTGCGATGTAAAGCAACTAAAATTAGGATGAACGAAATACTAGTAAAAAATTACAAATGGTCAACAATGCTTCTTGCTTCATCTAATACAAATCCAAGTTAATATAACTACTTCTAAGATATGACACTTTTTGAGACTTGGAATTTCTGATCGCCCTATTCGAGCGCGGGACTAAACCGCATTTTTAATAAAATATTGACTGAAAAGTAATGACAAAATAGTGATTTTTAGACTGGAATGAAATGAACATTGCCTAGAGTGCATTCTTTCTAAATTTGTTTTCTTCTCTTTTCACTCCCCGAACCCTAATAAAATGATACAAGCCAGAAAAATGCTGGAACAAAAATTCAGCCATCTGTAACTCATCCAAAAGACCCGATCCGGGGTATAGATCAATTAAAAAACAAAACGTACACACGCCACGTACAAAACCAGCACACAAACAAAGATATTATTAATGACTATCTATCTTCTTATTCACCTCCCGACCAACCTTAAAATGAGTCTTCTCCTCCACTTAAATTTTTTCAACAAAAAATGGATATATACAGTCTTCACCTTACAGCTATCCGACGTTTTTTGAGGTCAGGAAGTACATTAAATCAAAAGCCTACTAGCAATAAAATAGATACAAAAAAAGCTGAAATAAAGATTAAAAAGAAAAACAAAATGCTTATAATTCCATAAAAAATAGGATTTACTTTCAAGGTATAATAAATCTCAAGTAAATGGCCCATTTACGAGAGGTTTAATAAGAAACAATGTGCGTGAGTGGCACTAAAGTTTAAGGCCTATGATAAATCTAACGAGGGATACAATATTTAGCATTAAACATTGTGTGATTTACGGCTTTTCCTCACAAACACTACCAGGGGCGATAGATGGATGTCTACTTCAGCTGCCCCTCTTGTCAGAAATTATCTCCCTGGGAAGACAAAAAAAA
>VCCN01004387.1:2429884-2446542 GCA_006491835.1 Architeuthis dux
AAAAAAGGATAATATGACGTAGTGTGACGTAAAAAAGAAAAAATACTCCTCTTTCTTTGCCCACTCTCTCTATCCTTCCGTTCTTATGAACGCTATGAACCTATTCAAATTTGGTCTGAACGAAAAGCTTTTTGGCATTCATAGAAATGTCGACTTTCGTCGCAGTTAAAAACTTATACTGTTTAACAATCGGTGTGGGTTGTGATACATTGTCCAAGGATTAAAATTCTGTTTACAAGAAACTATTTATATAACTTGCAGTGTAACCCTTGATATTACGGGTTTGATTTATCAAACAAATACGTCGACATGTTCATTCACTCTAATAATTACATATATGAATGGCTTGGCGATTTTTGTGAAGGGTTTTAAAGTACTCATATCTCAACTGGGAGACGAGATATGAAATTCTGTTTTGTTGGTGTATACTGGCGGCCCTTTTGTTTTATGCAAATTAGGTAGTTCTTCCCAACTTTTTTCTTGGGAACATCTTTTTTCTGAAAGAGGACATCCTAAGGAACATTTTGGTACCCTAAATGTAGAATCATTGGGGGGCGTGTACAGTAGCCCTGCTGGCCCCCGGACTAATTAGTAAATTGTAGGTTCTTGGTAACATCGTTTTCAATTGCCATGAGAGCAAATCTGTTCTAGTCGTTCTTTGACGTCACAAACCGTCATACAATATACATGTATACAGTGTTTCTTTTTGCTGCAGTATGTGTACTACAAATATACGTATATGCAATATATTAATTGAACTTTTTTTAATGGATAATTTAGAGTACTTTCTCTTTGATCCAGCATTTACACATGAAATAACTTTCGACTTAATTTCTAGAGGCCCTCCAGTTGGTGGAAGCCCCATGGCTCCAGCTCCTAAAGCCCATGCAATAATCCAGCATTGTAAGCTTTACATTCGCAGTGAGTCAAATCTTCAGGTACCTCCACGGCCTCATTTAACAATTTTAAAACGTATTTAAATATGTTCTTTGGAGTTTTAATGGCAAGAAAATAGCATAAAGTTAGTTGTATTAGTAAAAGGAAAAAAACCTTTGTGTAATCGTCACACAGTATTGTACAGTGTAAACAACTTTTCAAACACAAATATCTCCGGTTTTATATCATGGAAACAAATCATTTTTATATCGGAATTTCCTCCAATCTTTACGGTGTAAACAACTTTTCAAACACAAATATCTCCGGTTTTATATCATGGAGACAAATAATTTTTATATCATAATTTCCTCCAATCTTTCTTCTTACTAATGGCACAGAGATTATGAAGATAGAATTAACTTTTATACAAGTTTGGGCATTTTTTCATCATACATCGCTTTTTCGTCAAAAGTACATGGAGGTACCCAACACACACGATACAGATCAAACTGAGAATTCAATAAAAACAAAAATTCTTCTTTTTTTTTTTTAGAAGAGCTCCCCACCTATAAAATGTGAGCCTTTAATTAGATCTGAATGGGGTTGGAGATGAGGGCAGGGGATCTAGGATCCCAGTCCTTTAAACCTGGTGTGTAGGTAAGAAGAGCCCTTCTCTCCATTTGGTCAAATCTTATTAGTGAATGTAATCAGCCCACTTGGAATCGTGAATGGACTTTTATACACAAATCCCTACCGAGTAACTAGATTAAACCTTAATTACTTCTTTAAAATGTTGGAGAGGTAGGGATCAAATGGAATCAACTAAAACAAAAAGAAATTAAATAAAAGAAACAAATTTGGAAAAATCGAACACAACTAGGTTTAGTCATTAATGATGTAACCATGACAACAACAACGTTGTAGATGTCAAGCCGACCCAACGTGTTTTAAGTGATCTCATAATTAACACCTTTTTTATTTTCTATTTTTTTTTAGTAAACATAGACATTTTTGTTTATTTGTTGGTTTTATTTATTCATTAAAAAACAGGAACACTAACGTAAAAGCTAACAAACCCTTCTTTAGTGAAACATTTTTTATTTTAAATCTTTACTGGTATATTACATTTATTATTGTTGTTGTAGTTCAATTTTGAAATCTAACAAAAAAAAATGTTAAACTGAAAAGTGAATCCGACCCAAACAGGAAAGGAAAAAATTAAAATTTTCAAATAGAATTTAAAAAATAATCAGACGAAAATTTAAAGGTGTATTTTTTTTCTATTCGCTGGTGTCATTCTCAGTACCGAATTTCACAGTATAGAAAAGAAACTTAAAAAGAGAAAAGGAAAAGAAAGAAAGGGGGGAAAAAAGAAAGGAAAAGTGGGTTCAAAGTTCTCATGCATCTCATATACTGAAGGTCGTAAATGTATGGCAGTGTTTGAAGCTTGCACAGCCACAGCGGTGGAAATGGGTTGGGTTTTTTTTGTACGTTCATGGTCTACTAAGACATTACCGTATACCTAGTTCCCAAAACCCAGCATTACCGTATACTTAGTTCCCAAAACCCATTTCCATCACTGCACAGCCGCCTCTTTTATCTCACATGATGTATTTCATTCTTTGACTAAAGAACGCGGGAGCGCTCAATAATATAATAAAAGTATATCACAGTCTGACCACTGAAACGTATCATTTCCAAGATGGCCGCCAAATTCTTAAAATGCCCATTTGGTGAGTGCATTTATGGTTTGACCCCCTCCCCCCAATTGCCACAAAGGTTTTCTCAACGGTTTTTTGTAGTATCCGGTGTGCTCTAATAACATACTAAAAGGCTACCAAAGTCTGACCACTGGAAAGGTGTAATTTTCAAGATGGCGTCCAAGATGATCATAAATCCTTAAAATACACATTATCCATTCAATATTCACCCCAGAAAAGTTTTTCCAACGGTTTTTAGTAGCTTCAGTTATGCTCAATAACATCAAAAGTCTACCACAATCCAAGATGGCCGCCAAATCTTTAAATGCTCATTACACCTTCATTATTGATCCTAGACAGGTTTTTCAAACGGCTTTCTGGAGTAGCAGGTGTGCACAATGACATACTAAAAGTATATCACAGACTGACCACTGGAACGGTGTAATTCTTTTGACAAACCATATATGCACTCGACAATGAACATTTTAAGGATTTGGAGGCCAACTTGGACGACATCTTGAAAATTAGACCGTTCCATTTGTAACAATCTTTGGGCGTTCAAACCATAAATGCACTCGACTAAATTAGCATTTTAAGGATTTGGCGGCCATCTTGAAAATTACACGTTTCACGTGGTCAGATTGTGGTAGACTTTTGATGTTATTGAGCGCAACTGACGCTACTAAAAACCGTTGGAAAAACTTTTCTGGGATGAATATTGAATGGGTAATGGGTAATTTAAGGATTTGTGATCATCTTGGACGCCATCTTGAAGATTACACCTTTCCAGTGGTCAGGCTTTGGTATACTTTTAGTATTTTATTGAGCACACCAGATACTACAAAAAACCGTTGAGAAACCTTTTTTTTTGGGGGGGGGGTAAAAATATAACTGCACTCGACTAAATAGACAAAGAAAAAACAAGGAAACTTCATGGTACAGATAAAAGGTACCAAAAACATTTAATAAGTCACGATTGGATAGTAAGGCATTCTGTATTAAGAAACAAAGGATAAGTTACCGTATTTCCCCATGCATAATCCGCTACCATAAATAATCTGCACCCCCACCCGATTGAGCTCCAATTTCGTATGAAAAATGCATTATCCCGCGTATACTATTATCTATCCAAATATGCATAACAATGATGTTTCCATAGATAATACGATTTTTTTAGCTCAAAACGTTCGGTAAAATGCGGATTATACATGGTGAAATACGGTACTTCTTAAATGACATGTATAACAAATAACATCTGAAAAGGATATAAAATTACAGGAATTTAATTTCGTCGATTTAACCTCTTATACACGTAGAGGTGGCTACACTCGACTTACGGCGAGTCGAAAGTGTGCGATTCCCAAGAACGGACGTAATCGTAGACGCTCCTACTCGTTGCCAATGATGCTGAAAATGTGATTTTCTATTGAATGTTAATTGTGCTCATATGAGCTTGCTATACGGCCTATACAGCTCTAATTGTACAGAAATAAGTCATTACGTTTTGTCTTTAAGTTGTGTGAGTTTCGTTGCACAGAACACAGTAGAAATTACATAAGTTTTTTAATCACTTCACCACACTTGGATTACTTATACTGGCTTTTTTCTTTTGACAGAGTTAGCTGTTTCTACCTTTACCTTACATAGTATGGCTCTCAGTCTATTAATTTGACTTTACCCTTAAATATAAACAACAAGGATTAGCGTACTAGTCTGTATAACTGATGGAATTAAGTGGAAATATTTAATCCCAAAATTTCGGACTAACTTTCTATAATAAAACACAAAATTTTAATTTCTTTCTTGAGATTAAGCTTGACTTTTCATTTAATTAAATACACCCACCCAAATACAAACTTATGTTCACATTCAAACATATCTATTAAATCACGCACAAAGACACACAGTTATAAAGAAGGATATGCATGTTTGCCTATAGAGATATAGACACATGTGCCGTGTATGTTAGAACATTCAAGGACACGCACAAATACTGTGTATGTATGTATGTATGTATGTATGTGTTTTTATGTATATGTATGTGTATGTAGGCACTGTAAAGCTAAGATTAACCTTAAAAGTCAAATAACAAAATCCCTGAGCATTAATTTCAAAAATCTTTTAAGGGAGTTATCTCTTCACTGGAATTAATCCTTTAGGAACAAAGATCAACTTTTAAGTGAAACTTAACTCGGCTCAATTCAGGGATCAAGTCTGACACCTGAATCCCCCGACACAGTTACTATCACTACTGCCACCACCACTTCGACAAAAAGGTCCAACCATTATACCATTGAATTCAAAAGAAAAATACAACCCCATCTCCAGTACCAAGAGATTATATCGAAGTTCACAAGGCTTGCACTGACTAAAGCAAACCCCTATCTCCCCTTGAGAGAGATAAATACATAAAGAAGATTAGGGTCAAGAAGAGAGAGAGAGAGAATTACTTTGGTAATAGTAGTGACTAATGCAGGACCATGAGATATACCAGTCTTGACTCTGCATTAAGCCTTCTCATTGATGTAATAAATGAAGATAATATTATAAAAGCAAATGACGTATTATTGGCTGATTTGTATTCATTACAAGCTATGTAGTTATAACAGTGGATCAAAGACATAAAGGTCGATGGTTCAATTTCTAGATCTTCCAGCTTGGAAAGGAAACACACGAATTTACTTTGATTATTCATGTTGATCTCATTTTTATTACTTTTCTATAAGAGCAACGGTGATTACTTATTATAAATACTGTTCTAAAAGACGGGATGAATAAACATCAAAATATTAACAAAAAAAGGTCTGGTTAGTCACTCAATAGAAACCGTCACGTGACCAACGTCTTTTGGCAGCATGCCGTGTTGGTGGTGATCAATTAAAAAATTGGAAAAAGGGGTGATCAATACATAAGTAACCCCTCGCGTGTTTTGTTGGATCACTAAAAAGTCCGAATTTTCAAGAATCGATCGTGAACACTGCCGGACACACACTATGGGACCAATTTAGCATAAACTTACATTGTAAATTGAACCCCCCCCCTAAAAACTTAGGGGTGGGGGATTTTTAAAAAACCCAAAAGAACCGTGTTCATAATAAGGAGTAAATGTTTAAATTTTCAAATCTCTAGCTCCATTGTTGCGGCACATACATAGATATCCATACTCACTTAAAAACTGAAGAAACCCATGTGGATGTTGACTATATTGACAGTTTGGGTTGACGGTTTCTAACACTTATAATTAGGGTTCCAGATTTTCGATATTTATCGATTTTCTCCGATTTATATCGTGCAGTAAAAGAATACCGATTTTTATTGGTTTTTTTTGTTGTCAATTTTCATCGATTTTAATCTAAAAACTCTGAAGAATTTTTTTTCATAGGTGGGGCTAGAGACAAAAAAGCAGATGGGTGCTTACCATTCAGATTCGTTCAGATAACATTTTCTTTTATGTTTTTTTTTTTATTATCTGATGACCTTCAATTATGCTTTTCAAAAGTCACATTTTATAGACCATCGAATAATAAAATACATACAAGTTACCTGGGTGTTTCGATGTGGGGAGATGAATAATGGGCTAGTTTAAAACATTATTACTATTGCGTAGTGAGCGTCATCCTCACTGAGTGCCCCACGCGTGTGGCCTTGTGTCAGACTAAGCTAAACCACTTCTAGTTAGACTGTTCTCAAGATGATATGTATAAACCTGAAAAGGATTAGCAAAATCAATATGGTTTTCATTGTTAATCTGACTAGGATAGTGCCCGTTCCAAAGGTGCATGTTTGGGAGAGGTCGAACTTTATGGTGTGTGGAGCATCCTGCCATACTTGTTATGTAAAATAATTTTCCGTCCGTCGTACGAAACTACGGTTTCGAAGTATTTCGGTTACTTCTCTTCGGTGTTGCCAATTGAGATATTAGGTTGTCCCACATGACATCGCCGTTTATGAAAGGAAAGCAAATTAAAAATGTAAACAAGTCTGGTTTATTAATCAAAATAAGCTTCATTTGCTTCAATAACCCTTTTCCATCGGGCTTCAAGTGTAAATATTCCTTTTTTATAGAAATTAATGTCTTTTGAAAATAGAAATTGTTCAAATGCTGTCATTACAGCTTCTTTGTTGGCATGAATTTTATTGTGAAGAAAAAGCTAAAGGTGTCGGAATAGGTGATAATCTGTTAGAGATAAGTCTGGTGAATATAGAGGATGATCTAAGATTTCATAATTAAGTTGCCGCAACTTTGTTTTGATCGGATTGGCAATGTGGGGTCTGGCATTGTTGTGCAATAAAATGGGCCCATGTCTGTTTACCAATGCTGGATGTTTTCTGGCTAATTTTGAATGCATTTCATCAATTTGTTTGCAGTATGATTGAGCTGTTATTGTTTCTCCAGGTTGCAAAAATGAATAGTGGATGATTCATTCACAATACCACCAAACAGTAAAGAATGGTTCCCTTGTGTCCCGTGCCACAAGCGAAGAACAAATTGTTAAACGATGCTTTATTTTTGTCAGTGCTTAGTTCATGAGGAACAAATTTGTCCATTTTTTCCCACTTTTCCGATAAATAGTAGATGACGCTCTACAGTTGTTTTGAAAAGCTCTAAATCTTAAGCAAGAGCTCAAAAATTATTCTTGGATCAGTTTCCACAACATCCCTTAAATTCTCATCACCAAAAACTGATTGAGGGCGTTCTCGAAGTTCATTATCCAGGCTTATGTCTCCGGAACGAAATTTGTGGAACCGACCTCACACTGTTCTTTCTGAGCAAGTTCCCATTCCAAATGCGAAATTGCTGTTCTTGGGAGCTTGAACAGCATTTTTACCGAGTTTTAACTCATACAAAAACAATAGTCTGATTCCCTTTTAGGGCAGCATCGACAAGAGTGATGGATTATCTTATTATCTTTAAAATGGATATGATGAATCATAAGCTAAGGTCATATAATCAGTTAAATATGTATAACTACATTTCTGCTGCAAAATTTGTCGAAATCGCAATCATAAAAACAAATGCCAAATTTAGATTATTTTAAAGAGCGGGAGTCAAGAGAGATACTTTATAGAAACTATGAAGAAAGATCTATAATCTTCAATGTTTTATTTATGTTTTTAGATTTCTCGAGAACTGCTGAGCCAAACAATTCGACAAACTCGACACTGCACTGCCTTGTGTACTAACTAATATATCTGGTGAATGCCAACTTCATACAATGGTCAGTTGTCGAATAATCGTAGTGTACACACGAACACGCACACACAGACAGAGATTTCTTCAATTGTAGTTAGATATAGATTATCTTTAAGCGTGTTTTTCCAAAGTTACTCCGAATTTTTAAACTGAAGTTTATGGCAAACTTGATTGAGAAAAAAATGTGCAACTTTTTTATCTGAGACTTTTCCCCCATGAGCCACAACTTCATCAACCAGTCCATTTTTCATTGTCGATAACTGAATTGTTTGACCACAGAATGCAGCATCTCCCTCCACGGCTAAACCCCACCCAATCTCGTCAACCATGTCTGGAGTCTGCTTTGTAGCTCTTCGATAATGGGAAAGATTGGCAGAGTCTCTCCAAGAAGAATCTACTGGGCAAGATATTTTGACAGTTCCAATAAATCAGGAAGTCGCCATTTGGAACACTTTGAGCAAAAAAGAATTTTAAATGGAAAAAAGTTGGAAAAATTATTTTTTGCTATCATTAATTAAATGCACTGAAATTTAACTTCCATCGTCATCATTATCACCATCTCTCCAAAATATGTTGTGCCTTTTTTTCTCTCAGAGATCAAGAGACACCAAGTCTTCTTAAAACATCTACATATTCAAATGGTTCTTCGGACGATTGAACCCCTTCTTGTTATGTGTGTTGTAAACACGACGTTTAGGCCGATCCATTCTTCGGCCTTCTTAAGAAACATTTGAATATTAATGACCCTTCTCAAAACTATAGAAAATATCTACATATTCCTGCCATTTATTATTAACTAGTTATTCTCCGTGAAAAGATTCACGGATATATCTGATTTTCTATCTTTTTAGAAATGAATATATATATATAATTTGTATTTATTATAGGATCCGCTACAGATTGACAGTCTGTTTCATTGCTGCGTGCAATTTATCAAGCGAATGAGTGAAAACCAAATAATCAAATCATTTTATAAAAAATATTATTTTTTGCAGACGTCACCACTTTTTTCCTCCCACTTATTTTTTATTTTTATTTTTCACTTTTCTCTCATAATATTTATTATTTATCACTTTTATATTATCTATCTTTTTACTAGCACTCACTAATTTTTAGCATCTGGTTTTTATTTTAAAAAGTGACTGAACTCTTTTAAGTTCAAGAGTCCACTATTTCAAATGATGGATAGGAGATATCTTTATCAGTAAAATTGTTATCTTTAAGTGGAAGAGTCCGTTGTTATGGACAGAGAAACAAACAGAAAAAGTCACACTGTTCATTATGATGGCTTGACTTCGCGAAAAATGCAAAGCCTAACCCTTGTTCCAGCGGTTGTCCAGTTGCATTACTTTACAGCAATCCTATTCCCAGCTTGTTCAACTGCTTGGTCTGTTTTCTTAATATCCAAACTGAATCCGGGCAAATACGCACTTTCTCCATTATACTAAGAAACCTATCTTTGTATGCCTATCTTCATCAATCTATATATCAGATTCTGTCAGTGTCTATCTGGTTGCCTGTCTGTCTCCTAGCCATTTTGAAATCGCCACACTTGTCCCTCAAGAAAATTCCTCCATTCGTTCCATTCTGACAATCTTTGTCAGTTTCTTTCGATTTACCATTCCGCTTTTACAAATGACAGAATCGGAGCTGAAACCTCGCTTGTTCTGCAAAAGCAACGCGTTTTAGTTTCCCTCTTTCTCTCTCAGTCTCTCCCCCTCTCTCTCTCCTCTGTTCTTAGTCATTTTTCCAAAGACCATATTCTTCCGCCAACGCAAAATCCTTACTCGTCTTTTTACCTCGCAGAATAACTTTCCTGATAATGGAGACTGCTCGTAGCAATATTTTTGTTTTGTGGTCAAACAAGCCTTTGATATCTGCATTAACTTAACGCTTTGGTCAGTTCTATTTGACATCGGCTTGTAAAGAATCGGTTCGTGGACTTTCTACCAATAGATAGCTTTTGTTGTAGATATAAAAGAATCGCAATAATTATTCTGCAAGAATGGCAGTGATGGATAGCATCTATCATCATAGAAAATATGATCATGTGTTGAGTAGGTTTATAGGGGTGGGAGTGCGGCAACAGGCATTGGAGGGGAAATAATGATTCTACGGTAGTTCTGGGCTAGATTCTTAGAAACCGTCAACCAAAACTGTCAAGATCAACATTTAATCCTTATTATGTCTAGAAAAAAACGTTTTTTTTAAATTACCCTCCATGGTTTTTTAGTGGGGGTTCAGTTTACAATGTAAGCTTATGCTAAATTGGTCCCTTAGTTTAAGTCCGGCTGTGTTCACGTTTTTTTATGTTGTTGAAAATTCGGACTTTTTAGTGATAACGGCCCAACAAAAGGCGGGAGAAGTAACTTGTTGATTGATATACCCTTTTACCAATTTCGTAATTGATCATCACCAACACGGCATGCTGCCAAAAGATGTTGGTCATGTGACGGTTTCTATTGAGTGACTAACCAGACTTGTTCTCGATTTTTCTTTAATCAATGAAGTTCATGACTTTTTTCATGAAGAGAACGATACAAACACCACATTTTATACATCGTCAAAAGTTGGGTGTGTTTGGCTGAGATAGCTGGGTAGTTACCACTGGCACCAGTGGACGTGCGAGTGACCTAATGGAAAATGGAATCGGCATACCGAGTTTAAACACTGACAATTTGCATTCACTTCACACTAATGTCCTTGGGAAAGACATGAATCCGTCTCTTCTTCCTCCACGTATGGGTAAATAGCAGGACATGCTAGGCTCTTCAGCCTTGCTTGGCAACCAGTCTAGGAGATGGAAAACTCTGAAAGTCCATCCCTTTGTTCAGTGGGCAACAGATAGAGAAAAGAACATGTTCCTGAAATGTATGGTTAATGGGGCTATGGTGAAGCTTCAATGGGCCAAGCAAGCTGGAATTGTATTATAATAAATTTCTCAAGTACAATAAAGAAGAAGAAAAACAGAGAGATGAGATAATGCCATCTCCACCTCCCCACAGCACCTCAAGTACAAGTGTAAGAAAAAAGAACAACAGTCAGTTTTCGAGGGAAAAAGCAAGGATTTCAACTTATGATTTTCAAAGACACAGATCCTCCCCACTAGAAAGATTCGTTAGTATTTTTTCTAAAATAAGTTTTTAAAAAAATGAAGATATATTTTATAAATAATTCAAATTATGAAAACAATTTTTTCAGGAAAAAAGATCAAATTTTTTAAACTTTTAAGTGACTTCTAGGGGTGTGCATGCTTACACACAGTACTACCCAAAAGTTCGGGGAATTTGATTATGAAAGATAAAATACCCTAATACCTAGTCTCCACCACCTCCATGGGCATGTACACATTGATCTCACAACGAGGTAGCAGTAAAAGTCTGTACAATATACTATATTATGTTTAAATTCCCCAAACTTTTGGGTAGCACCTTGTATGTTTATGGAGTCCTCACAACAAATTTGTTATTCACTTCTTAGTGACGTCCCCGATCACTATCATAGTTGTCAACACACGTAAATAACACTGGGTAATAAGTGTTATTTTCTGATTGATTATGTCTAAAAAGTATAGAAAATGTCAATTATTTCCTTCAAACTTTGCTTTTGTGACCAGGACATTGATAACTTTAAATCTATTTATTTTCAATAGGACATGGGGCAGATTTGCACATTTTTAATCACATAAAGTAAGAAAAACAATTACATATGAATATCACTGTCCTGGTCACAAAAGTAAAGTTTGAAGGGAATAATAGCCATTTTCTGTACTTTTTGCACATAAGCAATCAGAAAATAACACACTAGCCAGGAACAAAAATCTCGTTGCACAGTATAAATAATGAGAGTGGCTATATAATAGTTGAAAATTGCTAAAATGCCTTAAATGCAGGACAAGAAAAACAAATGCTACAGTAAAAAATCTATAAGAAAATAAAAAGTATACTTTCAACATTTCCTTTATGACTGTAGTACCAGTATGAAAAAGATTAATGCATATGACTGAAGAACAAGAAAAAGCAGCATATTGCACTATATACTGCACCACTCAGAACTGATGCCATGGTCATCTTCGACCACGAAGGACAAACATGATGATGATCAATCTTTCTGAGTGTTAAAAAAATTCATTTTCCTATATTATTATTATTAGCTGTGCCAACAAAGTTGGAGTGGTATATGTATTCAGTTATGTCTTTCCATCTGTCCACACAATATCGCCAAAAGTTCTCAATGAAATTTTGTGGAAGGGTGGGTAATGAGGTAAGGAACAGATGGTTACATTTTGGGGCGGATCCAGGAATTTCTTTTTTGATTGAGAGATATTTTTCCGGTTTTTTTTTCTTCATATATTTATGTATTCGCTCATGACAGTCTACATGATATCTCCAAAGGTTCTCAATGAATTTCAGTGAAATTTTGTGGAAGGGTGGGCAATGAAGGAAGAGATGCTTAAATTTTGGGGCGGATCCATGAATTCTTTTTTCGATTGAGAGATATTTTTCCGGGTTTTTTTTTTGTACATTTATGTATTCGCTCATGACTGTCTACATGATATCGCCAAAAATTCTCAATGAAATTTTGTGGAAGGGTGGCCAATGGGGTAAGGAAGAGATGCTTACATTTTGGGGCGGATCCAGGAATTCTTTTTTCGATTGAGAGATATTTTTCCGTTTTTTTATTCATACATATATGTATTCGCTATATGACTGTCTACATGATATCTTCAAAAGTTCTCAATGAATTTCAATGAAATTATATGGAAGGGTAGACAATAGTTTAAGTGATTAAATGTTTTTGCAGATCTATGCACAATTACTTCTCTTGACCACAGCATTGGCAGAGGTATGCACTCTCTGAGTGCTTTCTAGTTATTATTGTTATCACAAACATTACCATAATGATAAAAACCGCAGACTATAATTACAAATATCACGTCATTAATATTATTATGAGTTTTATTATTTCCTCCTAATCTTTTTTTCTACTTTTTCATTATCGTTATTATCGTTTACAGTACGCCAACCTCTTATTCATTAATGTTATTTGATTTCCATGGTTCTTACTCAATTCGCATTTACCATCTGTGCCATGCCCCGAAGTGTTAGCCTCAGGCAACAGAAAGTTTAGTAACTTGAACAACTTACTACTTGTTCAATAATCCAGGTAAAGGAACTTTTTTATATCAGTCATTGTTGTATGCAATCTATGAGTTGAGATCTCAAGATCTTTATGCTTTTTTTGTTTCTTTATATTTCTAGAATGTTCTGGGTTGTTTTTGAATGTTTGCAATGTTTCTTTTTGCTCTTTTGAGATTGTTCCAGGAGCTCCAAAGATGGTCGGAACTGCAAGGGTCGGGTTGAGAGGTGATGCAAGTTTGTACTCTTTGTATTATTGTTGTTATTATTATTATTATTATTATTAGCAGTAGTAGTAGTATCAGTTTTCATTTCTTTCATGACCCTTTGTTTTTTCCTCTCTCTCGTTATCCTTTGTGATTATTAGAACATTCTTTCTCCATTCTTTGTATCATCATTATTATGTTGCTTTCTTTCATTATCATTAATTCCAATTATTATGTTGTTATTATTTTCTTTATTATTATTACAGTTTACTTCTCTTTTCTGAGTCATGATTATTATTTATATTATCTCTATCAGCAAATTATCATTTCATGACATTAAGTATTCACACCAGCAGTGACTAGTGGCTCCCACTGGAGATCAAGTGACAGCAAGTCTCCTCAATACTACAGAACTCTCCTCAGTATTCTAGCTGATTTCAGCAGTGCTGTCGTCTGGATGGTCTCGATTATTCAGCAGATTTCCAGTTATTCCAGCCTCTTTGCTAGACTCATTTCAATTTTCTTTCTTCTACCTTCTAATTCAAAGCTTTTTCTCTTTCCTTTTCTTCTTGTTTCTTCCTTTGATTTTGATCTTATTCTTCTTTCTAGTATTCATTCCTTTTTACCTTTTTTCACTCAATCTTCTTTTTCTTCTGTTGCTTTTCTTCTTTATTCCTTCTTATTTTACTGATTTGATCTTCTCTCTCTCTCTCTCCTGGTCCCCTTTTCATCTTTACCTCTTCTTTTCCCCCCATTTTTCTTCTCTCTTCTAATCTTTCTTCCCCCTCCTCCTCTTTTCATCTTCACCTCTTCTTGTCACCCATTTGTCTCCTCTTTTCTTTCTCCTTTCATTACTTCATATTTTTTCTCATTCAATCGTCTGCCTCTTTTTTTTTTCACTTCCTTCTTTCAATCATTTCCATCCATTTTCTTCTTTCATTCGGACTGACTTAACCCACATTATGCAACCATATTTTTTCAAGCAAATGATTAAAGATGTCTCCAACCTCTGCTAAGCCTATAGCAATTTTCCACCATTTTTTTTTCAAACAAATTATGTCTACAACAGAATATCTAGAAGAGATGAGCACTGGGAAAAGAAAAAAAACAAACACAAAAACAATCTAACAATGATCTACTTTCCAAATATTAAAAAAGAAATAGAGATGAAAACTCCAAACAAAATAATAAACACTGCACAATCTTCACATCTAAAAACCTCAACACTGATTGATAACACAAAACAAGTTCCTTTTGTTCCATCGAAGGATTTTTGTCTCACGTAATGGATTACCCAAGAATATAAGAAAAAGAACAAATGAAAAATGGACCATTCTGTATATTAGAGTAAGATTTTTAAGCTGCCATTGCTTTTATCAAGTTGAATGCAAACCACTGTGCTATGGCATCATAAACTAATCCATCCACAGTTTTAGATATTTATGTTTTATTTATACAGCCATTTGTTATTGTTACTTTCTTAGTTATCCATTATTTCCATTCTCCACATACACTCCGCCTTTCCTAATCGACAAATTTACTTTTTCATCCAAACATCGTCAAATGATTGATAGTTAACTCTCAGTAAATGAGTACAGGTAATAGTCAAAGTTGTCTGAATTTCTTAGATAACATATTTTCATTATTATTAATTTTTCAATAAGTTTTTCTTTCATCTTATTTTTGTTGATGGTTTAAACTTAATAGTAGTAGATATAAGTCTTAAATTGTCTGAATTTCTTAAATAAAGTATTGTCATTATTATTAATTTTTTACTAGTTTATGCTCCATTTTATTTTTGTTGCTTGTTTACACCTAATAGCAGTAGATATAACAGTCTTAAATTGTCTGAATTTCTTAAATATTGTCAATATTATTAATTTTTGACTAGTTTATGTTCCATCTTATTTTTGTTGCTTGTTCACACCTAATAGTAGTAGATATAACAGTCTTAAATTGTCTGAATTTCTTAAATAAAGTATTGCCATTATTATTAATTTTTTACTAGTTTATGCTCCATCTTATTTTTGTTGCTTGTTTACACCTAATAGTAGTATTTAAGATTGTTATATCAACAATCTTAAATCGTCTGAATTTCTTAGATAAAGTATTGCCATTATTATTCATTTGAAGAAGAACAATGAGGAGATTAAGTAAAATTTGCTTAAACAAATGGTGGTGGGGATCTATAGAAATAGCATTCCTTAATTTATTTTTATATATTAAGAAAGCTTTTACACAATATGGTAAGAATTGAATATTAATACTGTCTAAGCTCTAATCAGCAATTTACTTCAAAGGTCAGTGAAAGTCAGAAGACAAAAGATGAACCTATTATCAGGATTACCTCAGAAAAGCTACAAAAGATAGTAAAGATTTAGAGTTTCCAAGATCAAGTAAGAAAGGAAAGTAGAACTATTTAGTAGATAATGTCAACCCACTACCCAAACTGAAAGATCTAAAGGGTTTCCTTGTACCATTGAAGACTCACCCTGACCCATAAGAGAGAGAGAGAGAGATAAAGTAAAAGTGATCAAGCAGCTTTCCGATTGGCAATTATCTACAGAAAGCCAGCATTTGCAGCTCCAGGTCGACAAAGCTGTGTCCACGGTGTGTATTATCAAACAAAGATGACAAATGTATCAGTAATGTGGACGATGAGGGATGAGGATGCTGACACTAGACCTGGCGGGAGCGTTCCAGCCATTGTTAGTATGAGAAACCGACTGACCAATTGCTTAGTCATAATCTGCCCAGTGGCATCAACAGTCCTTTTTAAGCTTCAGTAGATTCCGATCAGTCAACAGCAGCAGTAGAATAATAGCTAGATGTAAGAACCCAAATTAACTCACAGTACACACTAAAGTGTCCAATGGACTGACTCGTGCCGACCACCAGTGAGGGGAAAAGTAATAAGAACAGATGGCACAGTCCAGGGGAAGTGATAACCCTAAGGTAGATGTTTGCTGCTCAAAAGCTGATTACTCAAGACCACAGTTAAAATCTATCTTAGGTTACTAATTTGATCTTTGCATCTTGCAACTTAGAGATAAGAGAATCAGAGGGTCGAATTGAATCTTGACAGGTCATTTGGGGACAGAATTGGCTGGGGAGGGAATTTAGGAAAATGACCATCACCTGAAGACAAGGTGGTAGGTTTCTAGATGTTAACTTTAATGGTACAATCTTCTTGCCTAGCCCCTAATTGGTTTTAATATGCAGTTGGTCTATGACTCATCTGACTGGAAAAGAAATAGGGGTCAGATCAGAGGTCAGAGGAAAACAAAAGGGAACCTAAAGAAGTTAATTTATAACTCAGAATGATAATACATAGGAGAATTAGATCTTCTGAAATTTAGGAAAAAAGTCTTTCACAATCTTTTAATTGTGAATTTTTTAAGGATCACTCATGAAGAAAGTCTAAGAATGGATTCTGGGAATGATCGGTGCATTATGAAGAGTGAGTATAAAGTGTATATATAAGTGATACCTTTTGATGATAGTGTGTGTATATATATATATATGTGTGTGTGTGGGAATCAAT
>VCCN01004387.1:2519906-2537625 GCA_006491835.1 Architeuthis dux
GCCCTTTAGCTACATTGGTGGGCCTGTACACGTGACACATACACAGTCAGCCAGACTCACTTGATAACTGAAGAAACCTACGTTGACAGTTTTGGTTGATGGTTTCTAATTATAATAATATAATAATAATGTTATAAGCAATTGTAATAAAAATATTATTTACTTGTGAAAATATTAAGCATATTTTTAATGGAGAATAGAGTGACTGAGTGAGCACTTAGGAAAACCACATTCTCATAAATACTTCACCTCCCCAGGCAGTAGTAGCAGAAAGTTGTTACCTCCTTTGCCAACCTTGCCAGGATCCAATCATTCATTTTCTAAGGCTTTTATTTTTCCCAACAATGTTTGTATAGTGTGTCAAATACTTTGTTTGCCTTGACCACTAAGACAGTGGTCAAGGCAAACAAAGTTTATCCATTTATTTTAGCATCATAAGATATGACACATCCCTAAGGCTTCAAGATTGCAAAAGTCACAAACATAGAAGTCACGTTCAACAAGATATACTGATGCTGGGCAGGTCACTTGTTGAGGTTAGAAAAAAAGTTTAACTCTTCAGTGAACTGTACACTGGTCAGCAAGACAGGAAAGCACCATGGAAAAGGTATAAGGATTCCTTAAGGAAGACCTCTACATCCTGACAACTGCCAGTGGTCTTAAGGCACCCCCGGCTCCCAGGGATGGTATCACCTGCCCGGCCTGTGGCAAGCTGTGCACATCAAACCTTGGCCTGAGATACCACAATAGAGTCATGGACAAAATCCTAACAAATGATGAAAACAAACAAAAATAAGCTTGAAACCAAAAATTGATACCAAGAAAGGAATAAAAGGCATCATTATTGATATCGATGGACTGCCTTAAGTGAGTAAGCCAGTGGGCAGCATAAGTTGCTGACAGGATGGTGACAGTCTTCCAGACAATCTTTTTGAAAAAAAACAGAACCAGTGTTGAGAAGAGACAGAGCCACAAAACTTTATCCTCATCCTATTTTTCTAAGAAAACAATGTTTTTTAGCAGATGTAATCAAAATGTGATTATTTGTGTATTTATCTATTATTTATTTGAAGTCAAATGAGGCTAACTTTCGTGAAATTTGGATTTTAAAAAACCCAATCTGGCAACCCTGGCTGGAAGCTTGCCAGTGGTGGGTCAGAAGCAAATAAAAAAAATTGCACCTGGTTGTGGTAATAATAAAAGCAACAAAACGAGTGAGATCAATTGTCTGAACAACTCTTGGAATGAAGATGAGAATGATCCAAAGACTCATCTCAAATTGTATATGGCTGAATCAAGGACAATTTGGAATCTGACAATCAAAGAAAACAGACGTCATTTCCAAAGCTGTTAGAAAACAATAGTTTTTTTTAACGGATGTAATCAAAAAGCTTATGGGCAGTGAAGAAGTCTAAGACTGTACCAAGTCTGTTCTGTGTTGTGGAGGAGACCAAGACAGTGCTGCCAGATTGAGATCACTCCATCCTTGCCAACACATCATGGATCAAGGAAGGCAGTAAACCCATCACTCCCCATGTCTTACACTTACACAACAACAGACCTTGGGGAAGGCATAAGTCCAACAACGGACTTTAACAGCTGATTATGATTATGATATGATTATGATTATGATGATCCTATTTTTCAAACCTTCACCTACAGCTGATATGCCTGCCCTGTATTGACCTCATCAAACTTGAGAGACCCTGAACCAGAAGATACAGAGCCATAAAACACAAGTTTTAAAACTTCACTCCTATCCTATTTTTCAAACCTTCCCCTACAGCTGCCGTCGCAGAACATGCCTGTCTCGTATTGACCTCATCAAACATCAGGGACCCTGCACCAGAGGTGGAACTCCTTTTTTGATCTTTGTTCAGGGAGCCGAAGACAACAATCAATAGTTTCAAATAGAGTAATTTGATCTTGAACAGATCTTGAAGAGTGTATCTTTATGCAACTGCATGTAGATGTTTCACTGCTTCTATACAAATAGAGTAATTTGATCTTGAACAGATCTTGAAGAGTGTATCTTTATGCAACTGCATATAGACTTTTCACTGCTTCTATACTATACTGAATAAAGTCCACATTTCCTTATTGATAAGAAATCACAACATAAAATAACATACATAAAACACGCATAAATGTATTTATTAGCAGATAGATTCACAATATTCTCTAATCTTGAAGCAGCTGTGAAAGTAACTACCATTTATTGCCAGATACTTCACTTTCAATGAAATAGTACACTTTTCAATGATTAATTGTGAATGCAACACCCTAAAATAAGTGAATATCTAGATGCCAAGTACAAAGTGTTGAATAATTGACTCCCCAAATCAATAGTCAAATTATCTTTCTGGTGTTCAATGATTAAAAACAATTTTCTCTTTTTTCATATTTTTCTGTTATATACATTTTTCCTCTTTTTTTTCTTAATTTTTTAATATTGGTTGCATATCTTTATATATAGGTGTACAGATATACCTTGATTAGTGCGGTTAATTCATTCCAAAGTTTTTCTGTGCTTACAAAACCACACTGTTCAAGATCACATTATAATTTAATGTGTTTTTTCTCAGCTTATACTTAGTTACATTAATTTGTACAGCAATACCATAACAGTACTACATCAAAAACCACACTAATCAAGGTATTCCTGAATTATGTAATGGTTTATATGTGCATTTTTATACATATATTTACATGACATATGTGTTTAAGACATTTATATCCAGTAACAATGACTTCTGACAGTGGGTAACACATGTTGCTGATTGGAAAACATGGTGAAATGACAGACTTCTTTATGCAACTGATTCACTTTACAACTTGAGGATTTAAGTGCCAAAAAGTTTCTTATGTTTAGAATTATGCTACCCATTCTTAAAATATTGGATCAATCATCAAAAGATATCATTGAGTGTTAGTAGAATAAAAACCACCACAAGGTGATTTTTATCACCAGTAAAATAATACATAGCTTGAATTCAAATATAAAAAAAGAAAAGAATTACCCTGTACACAAGCTAAAATATTAGAGAAGAAATCATGAATAACACATTAAGTAATAATAAAATTTCTCACCAAATTTACCTTATCTTCAAAAGAATTCCATTTTTCTAGAAAATTATTTATATGGTAACATACCTTTGTTTTGGTAATAAATATGCCTTTGAAATTTGCACACAGCCTTTCACTGCTTTTTTAGAAATGTTCAGACTTACCTAAAAAGAGAAAAAATAAAATGTGTTTAGTGGTAATTGATTAAAGACCAAAGACCAGATAGGGACATGCACAATTACATGAGAACATCAATACATGCATAACACCATTGCAATGATTCTTTCAGACTTGAAAGATCCCTATCTTTGTGAATGTCACAGCTTAAAGATTCAGGAAAAACAGGTCTGGTTAGTCACTCAATAGAAACTGTCATGTGACCAACGTCTTTTGGCAGCATGCCTTGCTGGGGGGGATCAATTAAAAATTTACTTCTCTCGCCTTTTGTTAGGGAGTGATTACTAAAAAATACTGAATTTTCAAAAATCAAGTGTGAATGCTGCTGGAGACAAACTAAGGGACCAATTTAGCATAAACTTCCATTACAAATTGAAACCCCCACCTCCACTTAAAACTTATTTAGGGGGGAATTTTCAATAAACAAAGAAAACTTTTTTCTAGACATAGTAATCAGTGTTTAATTTTTTTTAATTTTCAGCCCTCTAGCTCCATTGGTGCGGTTTGTATGTGTGATACATACATCCATAGCCAGCCAGACTAACTTTAAAACTGAAGCTTAAAACGTTGACAGTTTTGTTTGATGGTTTTTAAAAGAGACTTTGCTTAAAAACTCAGAAAGCTGACTGTAAAATATAAAAATTTTATATTTCAAAAATCAGTCAGATTCTTTAATATGAAAGGTAGGGAATTACTAATACTAAATTACCATAAAATAGTTGACTAAAGGTTAAAGCAAATCAGTCTGCAAGACTAGCTTGCCAATTATGGCACTATGATAGGCAAACAAACATTAACTCATTAACTGTGGAAGGTGGCAAGTATAATAGTTATCCATTGCAAGATAAAAGCCCATGTCCATATGCAAGATAATCCATTGCAAGATAAAAGCCCTGACTCACAGATAGAAATGAGTTGACATCAATCACAATAAAATAGAAATTTTATTGAGTTAGCAATAGAACTGCAATGACGGAAAATTCTGTCATCCGCAGTTAATGGGTGAAGTAAATCATAAAATGAATATCTATCTATGCAAGTTTAAAAAAAAAAACTCAGAAAGAGAATCTGATAATTAAAAAAATAGGAATTTAAAAAAATGTGTAAATCCAAAAACTTGTTCATGATTAAAGAGTGAAATATAAGAAAATGAGAAAGTGTTTGAGGTTATCCAATTGACGAAGCAAAGCCCAGAGAAAACAATCCTGACATTACAAAGAAGAAATCAAGACAGATGATGATGATGACAAAGACCAGCTTTGAGGGTTTTGTCCTTTGTCTTTGGAGGAAGATGACATGATATGTAATTTCCTCTTGTTACTTGGAATGACAGTTGTTTGTCAGTTTGGGGGAAATTGGTTGACAGGCCACATTATGGGCTTTGGAGAAAAACATTGAGGGGATAATATAAGAAAAATGCATTGTTGACATTCATATGGGGGAGAAGAGTCAGATTCCCAAGGAACCAAAGAAAGAAACAATTCTGTATTGCAACAAAGGTTGTATTTTTTTGCTTTTTTTAATATTTTCTCTGCAGTCTAAAAACAAAGAGCATTATTTATATCAACATTAGAAAATAAGCTTGTGCTCAAAAATGGAGGAAAAAAATCCTTTTTTACATCATTCATCTAAAATCCACATATATAAAACACAATGAGTATCCATATATATATTTTTGTGTGTGTAATATTTTCCAATGAGTGCACAGATACTACACTCTGATCCTAGGCAGAAGAGCCAGGGAGAAACATTTTGAACATAAGCAGAGAGCATAGATACTACACTGATCCTAGGCCAAGTGCACAGGTGCTACACAGTCCTCTGGCTAAGATCAGAGTGTAGTAGTGATGTACCAGAAAATCAATCTGGTTGGATATCCGGCGCCGGATTCACAAAAAATGATCACTGCCACCATGTGATTGTTATTCCAGTAAACCACTACTACACTCTGAACTTAGACAGAGGGCTTTGGAGCAGCACTTTGATCCTAGGCAGAGCACACAAATACTCAGATCCTAGGCAGAAGTGACAATCCATATGTAAATAACCTAGTCATTTTTTATGGGTACTGCTATGCTAGTAAATAAAATAATCCATTTTTACATCATTACATCTAAAATAAATTTTTACACCATTCATCTAAAAATAAATGAATTAAAAAATTACAAAAAATCTTATTTTCACAACATTTATTTGAATGGAAAGAAAAAAAAAATACAGAAAATATTTTTTCACCGTTCATTCAAAAGGAAAAAAATAGATAAAATAAAAAATTTCAAAAAGTCATTTTTACGCCATTCATCCAATATAAAACAAACAAACATGCCTTTTGTAAAAGTGAAATCCCCAATCTTTTTATACTTGGTACAATGTTGGGCTTTACTGATTATCTTTTCCTGACAAATATCCCCATCTTTATTACCATCATATTCCACACACAATGTATTTGAGTCAATAATGCTGTACAATGCCATAAGCAATGCCATAGTATTCAACTGGGTCTTTGAATAATATTTTTCTAAGGATGGACTTTTATTCTGAATAGAGAAAGGATTTACAATAACAAAGAGTGTAGAAAAAACAAAACAAAGAAATGAGCCAAAAAGGAAATTGAAATAAATGATGGAAAAAGGAAAACAAAGACTTAGTTTAAAAAAGCTCCACACGAAAAAAAAAGAAAACATTGAAGGGAAAAGAACAAATGTAAAGCTCAAGTACAATTGAGTGATTTATTTGCATAAAATTTATTACACACTAAAAAAATACGCACTGAATAAGTCCAGATTCACAGTTTCACTCTTTTAACTTCCTACCTACTGGATTTCTGAAGACCAGAATTTAGTCATTTTCTTTATTTAATTTTTATTAGATGAAGCATTGTCAACCATTTTAATTACCGAGTGCTTATCCTTTATTCCTGATCCATGCTATCAGCTTTCGTGAAGTTGCGATAAAAAGCAACTAAAAATTAAGATAAAAGAAAAATACTAGTCAAACATTAATAAAAATAATTGTTGACAAGGCTTCATCTAATAAAAAATAAATAAAGATAATATTGCTGCTACTAATACTACTAGTGTAAAAACAATAAAAAATATGGTGCCGAGATAAAGCAAGGAAGAATTAAGGGTAGGTTTAAAAGTTACATTTGATCTTCTGCTTCTGCTCAGTCTGTAAGAGAAGCTGGTACAGTTAACCAGACTTCCCTTATGCAAAAGGGACATGTGTTCGTGTCTCGCTGAGAGCTTATTCTTTATTTCCGATCTGTGCTGATTACTCACTGCCATAAACTGATGGCCTAAGTAAGGTGCGATAAAAAGAAACTAAAAAATTAAGATGAAAGAAAAATATTAGTGCCATATCTCGTCCTTACGGGGATACGATTAAAATACTGAAAGTACAAAATAATGTATTGGAAGTTGCCATATGCATCTGCCATTAAGAATTGTATTTTACAAGGATATTTTTTTCTCTATGGCTAGAGCCTTTTGTATTTGTCCTTCTATCCATAATACCAGTGCATTGGATGCAATATACTTTTTTTTCTCGAAAAAACTAAATATGTGCAACTTATCAACAAGCAAAAAAGGTATTTCAAATCAGACAGTATTTATTTTATTTTCTTAAAAGAGATAAAAAAAAAAAGAAACATTGTGGTAGTGGTAGGAGCAGGAAAGGAAGATGAAGATGGTTCACCCGAAGGTCTGGAGCAAGTTTGATATCAATCCAACATGATATGGCTGAGAAAATTGATATTTAGCATTACTAGTTGTGGTAGAAAATTTATAACATAAAAAAGAACGGCCGACCGACCGAAAAGTGTCTTGAAGAGATGCTTGGACACATCTAAAAAAAAAAGAATATCCCTTTACCAGTTTGGAGGGGGTTTTGACCTTTTTAATATCATTCATAGATTTGGTAAAACTACAAACAAAACATACTTGTTGGTAAGTACCATATTTGCCAGTCTATAAGATGCGAGGTATACAAGGGTATTCGGGGGACTACCATTCACTGCAACTAATCCAAGCCCCAGAGTTTCAATAGACAGACCCCTAGTCATAATATCAGTGCCTTGGACGCAGTGTAATATTTGCATAGTTATTTTTAAAAATGTAAATGTGCGTCTAATATGTCGGCAAATACGGTAATATTCAATAGTAGTAAGAAACAATAACAAACTTTTTATAAATATCTCAGCGTTTCTGGACATCGTTTTCAGCAGAAATTTAGCAATATTTCACTTCGTCACTCAATTAACTAGAAAGCACATATCTCTGCCAACGCCATTGTCGGGGGTGGGAGTGTAATTGTGCATGGATACGCCCCAAAGTCTATGCATATCTTGCATAGACCATTGCCAACCCATCCGCCAAATTTCATTGTAATCCATTGAGAATATTCGAAGATATCGAGTGGACAGACATGAACTTTTGGCGATATTATGTGGTGTGGACATAACTATGACGGAGGGGAGGTAATTTTGCATGGATCCGCTCCAACATTCAATCGCTTCTTCCGTAGCCTATTGCCCACCCTTCCACAAAATTTCATTGAAATTCATTGGGAACTTTTGGAGTGTGGACAGACATAAGTGTATACATAATAGTATAAAAATAACGGGAAAATATCCCTCAATCAATTGAAATTCTTGAATCCTCCCCCAAATGTAACTATTTCTTCCTTACCCCATTGCCCACCCTTCCACTTTCATTGAAATCCATAAAATACTTTGGGAGATGACGGAAAGACGGAAAGCAGACGGACGCGACCAATTTCGTTGGCAGGGGTGAATATTGATTGTCAGTAAATAGGTTTGCCGAAATTAACTCTAACTTTCTAGTTCTAGAAATATTTCATGCAAAGGTTTTCTAAAAAAAAAGGACATTTTATGAATTCTCCTTGATTTATTAACTAAAGAGGGCTTTGTAAAACTTGACTTCTTCTAAATAAAAACAAATATGGCCGAATTCCCCGATTGAAAAAAAACCCAACATTTTTCAGGACCTTTTAAACACTTTTTAAAAATTTGATGTATCAAAAGAGCGTTGGATTCAGTTCAAGCGAATTATTATAATTTCGTTGGATATTGAACTGGACAAGCCAGGCCGCTGCAGGATCAAACTTCACTCCTTCTTCTACTTCTACTTCCTTGCTTGTTTATAACATACATTTTCGTAGATATGTAAAACATGTCAGTTTGGCTCAGTTGGTAAGAGAGCCGCCTACCGATCATTTGGTCATGATTTCAAAATACTAATTTTAAATATCGGTTTGGTTTAAAACGAGTGAAGAGTTTACTCCTCTAAATTAGGTGGTGGTAGTGGTTGTTGTTACGGTTGACAAAAGGACATTTTAGAATAAGATTCATTAGAAAAGAAAGTAAGAAAATGCGTCAATTAAGCAAAGATTGAACATAAATCAACCCATTAACTGCAAATGACAGAAATTTCAGTCATCGCAGTTCTATGGCTCAACTGCGAAAGACTGAAATTTCTATCAGTCACACAATGGACCCTTCCACTTAAAGTTGCGGACGACTTTTTCTGATAGTTTCTATGTTTCCCTGTCCGTGAGTCTAGGTGGAAGGGTCCATTGTTTGCAGAGAAAACAAACTGTTCAGCTTATTTTGCGCAACCCTGTACAAGCAAAGTTACCTCCGCATTTAGAACACGTGAACTGAGATGCTCCTGGGTTAATCAAAATAGAATGGCTTTAATGGGTTTTATGGGATGTAGTAGCTAGTCGCATGCCTGAGATGTTTTACAGGGCTAAAAAAGGCCTCCAACTGCCATGCTATTTACCAATGGCTTTGAAGGGGTGGGTGGGAAGAATCATGTATTTCCCAAAACCAAGGGCATTCGTGCGATGTGAATGTAAACAGCTTCGGCCAAAAATCGAACTCGGTTCGTCGATTCCATTTTCCGTGTCGGTAACTGCTACGGCATTTTTCTCTGATTTTCAAGCCTATTTTTCTGTTTTAAATTAGCCATATTAATTCAATTGGAAAAGTCAGCGGTCATCTTGGTTCGAGCTTAGAGAAGAACTCCAAGCCATAGCAGCAACCATTAGAGCAGTTTTAATAAATATAAGACAATACTAGAAAGCACTCAGAGAGCGCATACCTCTGCCAACGCCATTATCAGGGGAAAGTAATTTTGCATGGATCTGCCTCAAAATTTAATCATTTCTTCTATGGCACACTTTTGGAGATATCGTGTGGACAGACAGACGGACGGACGGAACGACTGACACGGCCGAACACATCTACTTCTCCAACTTCGTTGACAGAAGCAAAACATATGCCCTCATCCACCACCTTCCAGAAAATTTCATTGAAATTCATTGAGAAATTTTGGAGATATCGTGTAGACAGTCATGCGAGTATACATAAATGTTTGGAAACAAAACGGGAAATATCTCAGAATACATATCTATCTATCTGAATATATAAAAAAGAAATTCCTGAATCCGCCAAACAAAATGTATCCAACTCTTACTTGCCCCAATTGCCATCCTTCCGCAAAATTTCATTGAAATTCATTGAATACTTTTGGAGATATCGTGTGGACGGACAGACAGACGGACGGAACGACGGACACGGCCGAATACATCTCACTCTCCAATTTCGTTGACAGGAGCAAAACATATGCCCTCATCCAACACCATCTTAAGCGTCACAGCGGGTGTCTACCAAACAATAAGTTACAATTCCTAACGAATCGTAGACATCCGTGATCGTCTAGTGCAGTGATTGTCAAACAGGAGGTACTTGGCTCCCAAGGGGAGACATTTTAGCCAGGGAGGAATTTCAGTCGGGGAGGAACGTATAATGGAAAGTATGATGGTGAAAAATTACTAGATGACAATTCAAAATAGGGGAGGAATTAAGGAAACCGTTGATCGTAAGGGGAGGAATATGAACTAGGCCCCTCGAGAACCACTGGTTTAGTGTCAAACGAAAGAGAACAAACGCAGAGAGACCGACAAGAAATCATAAATCCATGAGTTATTCCGACTATTATCTTCATCTTTGTTGTTTTGATCACTTTGTTACGGCCGGTATATTTTCCGACCTTCCTGGAGTGTATACAGCATTTACTAATCTTTAAACTGAATCCATCATTTCGTTCAACATTTATTTTGCAAACTATTGGAATCGGATCGGTGGCGAAGGTTTTGGAGGGAAACTATAGGCGAGACAAAGGATTCTGTTCTGAGATTAACGGGTGCAATCATGGGCGTCTGCTGCAGATCAGGCCTCCTCACTTAGGGTGAGGGAGTTTGAAAGTTGGAACCTTATAGTTAATAAAGGATAATGGTGCTGCACAATTGTTTTATGTAACCCCAACCTAATGTACCCACGATGGTATTATTCTTCACTGGTAACGGGGTTGCCGCTAAGATATATACCGAATAAATCCTTTTGCCCCCCTCCCCCGGAAAGGTGTCAGCGGACGCCCATGCAATATTAACCTGAGGAAAGTTAGAAGACGCACAGGTCAAAATTAAGGATTGTAGTCCAAGTAATTCATCTCGAATAATGACAATATTTCATCCCTGAGCTTTAATGCGTTCACTCACTGCAATCTTGAAAAGTGCATCATACAGCGCAATAAAATAAGCACGTCCTCTCCTCGGTGTCACAAGGCGAAAACTGAGTGCAGCGTATTGCCGTAGCTATTTATATTACCTTAAATAAAACCACTTTTTACGAAAAATGGCGAAAAGTAAAAATACCGTTCAGTGTTTGTTTTTGCAGCGAGCCATTATAGACACAGCACGCGTCCTTTTCCTCACTCTCCTACACCCCAGTCTCCTGTACTCCCTAGCCTCCGACGACTCAGCCTAACATACCATCATCACCCTTTTTGTGTCTCGGAACGCTCAACATTTTTTCCATATAAATTAATGGTAATTGCTTCTTTGCTTTCGGCTTACGAAAGGTTTTTATAAGAACGCTCACTTTCGGATAGCGGGGTAAACCTGTATTTAGAAACATTTTTAAATTTATTAATTCCGTCTATATTTTTCTTTCTACTTCCCTCTTTATCAATTTTTTTTATTTACAATATAATTATCTATTAAATTATTGATCTAACATTTGTACGTATCTGTACATTCTGTATCTTCAAAGTATTTATCTTTCTATCATTTATACATTTTTGTTTAATTTTGTTTTCACTTATTTTGTACTTTAACTATTTTTTTCTTTCATCCCTTCCGACTCTGCCTGGAGAAGTTCCTTGAATTAATCCTTTTAACTATTGAATTAGCCGTCTCTTCTGTTGTTGGTGAACATGGAGAAATATCAGCAGAGAAACGGTTAAGGGAGCAAGTGGAAACAGAGAATACAAGATGGCGGCTAATATACCAGGAGAAGAGAAAAACTCGTCACAAACACGGGGCCGTCAAAGTGATTACAGTGTCGGGGAAACAACACGAAAAGAGTGTCTTTAAAACCATCAAGGTTTCCTTAGGAAAAAAAATGGATCAATACAAATAGAAATAAAAAGGGTAGGATCAAACGTTTCTGTCTACGGAAAAGGAGAAGAAAAAAAACCCAACCTCGATGGCCGACAAACGGTGACAATTTGCGTTTTAGCAACGTCCCCCGCTACCTCCCAAACTGGTTCAAATGTGATTCAACTTCATCTGGTTACAAAGAGTGCGGTCAAAGATTTAAAGAATTAACTGGATGATTTTTTTTGTAGCCAACGGCGAGCGAGTTTACAGCCATGCGGACGATGGCGGAGGAGAAGGTTGTTGGGGGCTGAAGAATTTTGTTATTTGTTTTTACTCACACTCTCCATTTTTATTTTTTACGTGGGGTTGGGATTGGGGTGTAAAAGAGGGCGATTTATTATGGTTGAAACCGCAAAAACCAGGAACGTGAAGCGATCATCACTCAGAATTAAAGGCTAACTGGTACCAAAAAAAGCCAAGAGAAATTTTGAAAACTGTTTAATAATAATTATATTTTGCTTGTTTGAATGCATAGGCGTACGAGCCAGGGACCAGCCCTTTACCTCCACAATAACTGTAATTCATCCATTCGATACCTCAAAAGTCCACACTTTTCCCACGCCCTGTAGAACTTCCTGAATGAGTAGGCTTCCCAAAATGACGACGTCAAAACGGTACTGCAAACCGTCAATTCAAAACTGATTTCATTCCATCGAACATTGGCAGAAAGTTATAAATAACAGCAGGGGCGTAGCTGGAGATTTGGGGGTCCGTAGGCTTGTCTCCAACATTTAGTAAGATTTATTATTGCATAATGTTAGTAGAAATGCTGAAACTAGAAAAATAAAATAGAAAGGTGAACTGCTATTCATAAGGCTTTTGCACCCCCACCCCTCAATTGGGGGCCCGGGGGCGATTTAAAGTCAGCCCCACCCATCCATCAGCTATGCCCCCTGAATAACTGTAGCGATTATGATTAATTAATTTGTCAGAGAAGGAAATTCACGGATATACAGGTTTCCCCGCTATCCGAAAGTAGTGTTCCTAAAAGGCCTTTCGTAAGCCGAAATGGCGTAAAGCGAAGAAGCAATACCATTAAAGTATATGGAAAAACCTTTTGAACATTCCCAGACCAAAAAAATGGTCAGGATGGTATGTCATCGGAGGTTGTGTATGGTGGGAGGTATAAGAGACTGACGTGTAGAAGAGAGAGGAATAGGGTGTGCGCTGTCCCTATAATGGAACGCTGCATTACAAAAGCTGAACACTACTTTCGCTTTTCACCTTTCTAGTTTCAGTTGTATTATGAATTGGGGGGGGGGTGCTTTAAAAAAAATAACCAATGGGGGGGGGGCGACAGGGAAAACAAGTTGAGAAACCCTGGTTTAAACGAAAAGAAAACCGCCAAAAGAATAGGCATAGCTCAAAACAGTGTTCCGGGGAGATAAGGCTAAACGAAACCGAGATATGTGCTGAACAGACGTGTCTTTGGGATTGTGTACCTGTTTCTAGAACGAACTGATCTGAATCAACTTATTAAATTATGTTCCTAAAACGAGGCTAAAGTTATTATTACTCGGCAGTTTCTGTACTAAACACACTTGGCGATCAGACTGGCTCCAAAGGCATCTATAACGAATTCCTAATAGATAAATTGCTAAAATAATTTTCAGTATTAATTCGATAGAAACTCGATAGGAAAATAGTAACAAAAACAAGTAAAGCAAAGTTATAGCTGTAAAATTTTCGAAAACGGGAATTTAAAACTTAAAACGGAGATGGTTTAAAATAGATAAGGATAAATTGGAAAATTTCGTAGGTATTCTCAGATTTGATCTTATTCCTTGATCTTCCGTTGATGAAATATTTGTTATAACATCTCAGGTTTTGATCAAACCGCCACGCCCACCTTTAATTCACTTTCTGTATTCTTGATTTTCTCCGTTTAATTGGCTCTCTTTCTCTCGGGTTTTTCTTTTCTTTCTTTCTTTCTTTTCTCCTTCCGCCTCTCTCTATCAATTGATTTATCTCTATTTTTGAACGTTCCCAGACACAAAAATGGTTATGACGGTATGTTAGGCTGAATCGTCGGATGGTGGAGTGGGAGAAGGTACAGGAGACTCTGGTGTAGGAAAGAGAAGAAGAGGGTGCACACTGCCTTTATAATGGCTTGCTGCAAGACAAACACTGAACGCCATTCTCGCTGTTCGCCCTTTTTTCGTAAAAGCGAAAAAATGGCGTAAAGCGAACTTTCAAAAAGCGGATGTTACCTGTATATATTCTTTGTGTAATTTATTTGTTTCCTCTTTTGGCGTGGTTCTTCTTGCATTACCTCTGATCTCTTTTATTCAACGCTCTCTCTAAATATGCCTAATACCTTGATTAGTGTGGGTTTTGATGTAATACGGTTATGGTATTGCTGTACAAATTAACAAATGTAACTAAGTACAAGCTGGAAACAAAAACATTAAATTATAATGAGACCTTGAACAGTACGGAACATTTTGGAACGAATTAAACGCACTAATCAAGGTACCTGTATTAACGTACAACTAGTCTCATTTGATCTCTCTCTCTCTCTCTCTCTCTCTCTCTCTCTCTCTCTCTCTCTCTCTCTCTCTCTCTCTCTCTCTCTCATATTAGATAATACCTGAATGTATACGGAGCCTTATATAGATTTTATCTCTTTCACTGATCCTAATTCTTTCTCTTATCTCCCTTTTAATGTACTTCTGTCAACCTAGCTCTTCACTAATTCCCTCTACACACATCTTTCTTCTTCCCTCCCTTCTCTCTCTAATATCTGCTTTCTTTCTCTTTTCTTAGTATCTTCCTCTCACCCCTTTTGTTTCTCCTCACTCTCTTTAAATTCGTTTGTCTTCTTCATATCTCTTCTAGCTCCTTGTCTCCCCTTCCGTTTCTCTTAACTTGCTCTCTTTCTCGAGCTCAATTTCTTTTCCTCTCATCACACTCTCTTAAAATTCCTTTGTTTTCTTCATATCTCTTCCCCCCCTCTATCTCTCCTTCAGTTTCCTTTTCTTTACATTTCTTTTCCTCCCACCACACTCTTTTCTTCATACTTATTTCTCCCCCTCCTTCTATCTTCCCTTCAGCTCTCTTTTCCACCCTCCTCCTCCTTCCATTTTTCTAACCTTTTCTCCACGGATAAAACCCCTTAACTGGAATTCTCCAACGTTAGATCTTGTTTGGGCAAAAGGAAAAAGAAGAAGAAAAAAACCTTAAATAACAGGGTGGCGTTGGATGGGAACCCTCAAGATAAAACTTATAGCCTAGAGTAGATTAAGACAACAAAATGGGATTACAAACGATTAGATTCCCAAACCTTGCTTTAAATGTTTCTTTTTCCGATGTAAGCTCTCTCTGAAATGTTTGGGAATGTTCTGATCCTAATCTTAATTCAATTAAAACCAATTTGTACCTAAGCCTCCATTGCTTTATGAAACATTATGAAAAGCATATTATTAAAATGGAAACATGGCCGGCGCTTGCCGAGGGCAACAAATATATTCTCAAAGTAATTAGTAAATTTCAAGAACTAATTGATAGATTCTGAAATTAATTAATCAAATCAGCAGAAAGAATCCTAGAATCTTTTTTTGTACTTTTTGTTGAAAGAACTCGGGCGTAGAAAAGTACATCCACCCGTGTGCCACAATAATTCCCAACGCCTCTGAGAGGCAAATATTGCAAAATATTATTTCTGGATTTGATGTCTTTACATTTATAGTAGCAGTAAATGATATCCTTTTTCAAACTATGGAAGAACATCGTACCCAACAGTTTGGACTACTGCAGTTCTTCGAGATCAAGTACATTGTAGGAAGACCGTCCAAAAGTTTTTTTTTGTTTTTTTTTACCTTTTACCCTGTTTGTCCGTCTGTTTATCCACACGATATCTCCAAAAGTTCTCAATGAATTTCAATTGAATTTTGTGTAAGAGTGGGCAATCGGCTACGGATGAAATAATTTTGGGGCGGATCCATTAATCTTTTACAGTACCCCCCCCCCCCCTGCATCGTAGCTATACACCCACCCACTATCTCCAGGAATTTCAATTAGATTTTCTGGGAGGTTGGGCTATGGGGTAAGGAAGAATTTGTTAAATTTTAATGTGGATCCAGGAATATCTTTTCGATTAAGAGATATTTTTTCGCTTTTTTTAATACATTTACCTATCCACTCATGTTTGTCCACACAATATTCACAAAAGTTATCAATGAATTCCAATGACATTTTGCCATAGGCTAAGGAAGAATTGATTAAATTCTGGGGTGGATCCAGGAGTGCTTTCTAGTTCGTAAACGTTCTTTGTTGCTAATTTTACCTCATCTTCCACACTTTCTCTCTCCTAATTTCTTTCTCACACTCTCTACCTCACCTCTTCTCTCGGCCTTCTCACACTCTCCTCTCACGGCCAAGTTCTCTCTCACACTTTATACCTCACCTTTCCTCTTGACCAAGTGCTTTTTCACACTCTCTACCTCTTGGTCAATTGGTCAATTGATTTCTTCATGTCTCTATCTCTCCCCCTCCTCTCTCGATCAAGTGCATTCTTGCACTCACTCCTCCACCACTTGCATCCAAGTGCTTTATCCTCCCCCTCTCTTCCCCACCTCTCTCTCTCTCTCAGCCCAACGCTTTCTCACACTCTTTCATTCCTTTCTTATTTAATATCGGGCCTCTTTCACCCCTACTTCCCTATCTCGATTTTAAAATATTTCTCAATCATTATATCCCCTTTTCTTTCTGGATAACTCCCTTAATCGAGATTCTCAATAACACCAGATTTATTTTGGCGATGAAATTACAATTCAGGTGTTGATTTGTTTTTATTAAAGTGAAAATATATTATTGAATATTGTTATTGATTACTTCAGAGTCATCATATTCAGCGAGATAATTATGAATTAATATTTTCACCTTCACTGATCAATAAAACAATACATTATTATCCTTCTTTGTATTTTGGATACGAGTAACCCTTGCAATCTTCCTATATTCTCTCCAAAACACACAAATTAACCTTACAACCTACAGACCTATTAGTGATTCTATTCACATTAAAACTATTTCATGCCGATGTATGAGGCCCAATCCATACTTTCAGAAATACCTGAATATAAATAACACAGCCAGTATTTAGCCCCATACAACTTTATGTTGCTTTTCTTTTCAGGGCCAAAGTATTGCAAAATGGCACCGATTAAATAATACAACCGAAGATGAAAGAATGGCATAGTAAAAGAGGAATCATAGTTTTGAACATAGATTGCGTTTTGCAAAGTTCACGCAAATAATAGATAATACTGTTTATTCTTTTTTTGTTTTTTCATCAAGGTTATATAAATTCTTTCAACAGAAGAGCCAACGTAATATTATCTTGATTGTTTGTTTACGTGTCTCGCCTGGAGCTTATTCCTTTTAAGTAAAAGCTCCGGTAACTCAATCGGTAGAGCAGTCCCATAGCGGCTCAAACGATCAGGGCCGGGCAGAGCTGGTAATAGGCCTGGGCCAGATGGGAAAAGTAGGCCCCCATTTCAAAGTGCTCATCAAGTATTTTTGTAATCAGTACTAAATACAGATGATTTATGTATGTACGCCTCTGGAGTGTGACCCCGGGCCAACTGGCCCCACTGCGCCCGCCCCCTCTGTCCGGGCATGTAAACGATACAAAATGCAGCAAAGTGAACCAATAACCAGGCAAAACCGACTTCAAAAAGTTGTCACTACTTCACTTGCTTCTTTCTGCACTAATCAAATTCACAATTGATCATTCGACTTATACTTATATTTATATCTATTATTCGTTTTTTGAGGCAGCCCACAAAAAAGAGGATGGCCTTTTATGAGTCCAATGTGTTGTGGTAACAAGCTCGCTACTAGTAAGGAATGGGACCGGGGAAATCTCTTTATGGCAAATGCTGCCTGGTCTTCCGGCAATGGACTGGATGAACCATTAAATGCTTGAGTAGAACTGACAACACTGCTG
>VCCN01004387.1:2547297-2563651 GCA_006491835.1 Architeuthis dux
ACAGTTATTGTGATATTCAAAGAAGATTTACAGCAGTAGTGTACTAGTCATTCTTTTGTTATCGTGTTCAAAACTTTCCTTCTGGTACATGTGTGTTCTGTACTCGTACTGAATGAAATTTTGAAGTTTATGCCCTTCTCATTAAATTTATACAAATATCAGCCAATCCAGTTCAGAATAGTTTTTATTGTCTCTTCTGCCAGAAAGAGAGGCCATTAGGCAACCCCAGACACTTTCTGCAATAACACAAAAATAAGATAATAATCCCAAAGAAAGAAGCACCCATAACGTGTCTAGTTGGCGCTAAACAAATTTATAACAGCCTACTTAGTGTTTTCATTTTTCTCCCTCTTCTCAACGTCCGACCCCGACCGCCTCCAGACTTCGACAGACACCCCAAAGAACAAAAGTGCGAGAGACAAGCACTGCAGAGAAATATTCTATTATCATTCTAATCATCTTTTAGCGGAAATAACCATGTCGGCTGCAGTGTAATGGATTCGGTCGTCAGCGTTTCGAATGATAAATTATACATGGCGTTCAGTCTTTGATCTTCCGTCCTGACATGAAGCAACACCAATTTCGGACATTGTCAAATGAACCCATTGTTTCATGTTTATGAATTGTTACTAGCAATTAGAAGAACTTCGTCAGCACCAGTGAATACGAAGATCATGGCCAATGTCAAAATAATAGCCACTAGACTCCGCTCGTTCAATTGTTCGTTGTTATTGCTAGTTTTTGGCAGACGATAATGGCTTTAAAAACGCAGGAGTTTGCAGACGCGATATTATAAGGCTTGTGTGGCATCATCTCAATGTGGCTGAGAGAAATGATGACAATTATGTTCTATACGAAAACCCCAATGGTAATCTCTCCTCTACCATCCACGTTTCTATCTCCTCTCTTTCCCCATTTCACTTTCGCACACTTACATCCTTTCTCTACCCCTATTACTTCCCCTCCCAACACTTACATCTTTTCTCGTCCCCCATTCATTTCTCTTCCTTCCTCATTTCTCTTACGCCCACTTAAACCCTTTCTCTTTCCTCATTTCTTTCCCCCTTATCTTTTCATCCCCATTCTCACATTACTTTTTCTCATAACCCTTTCTTTTTCTCACTAATTACCATACTTGACCTCCCCTTTTCTCTCACTTTCTTTCTTCATATTCATATAAGTTCCAATCTTTTTTATTTTACAGTCCTTTCTTCCTTTATCTCGCATTCTCTTTTCTTTTCCCTGTCTCTTTCTTTCTCTACGTATTTAGCCACAATTTCTTTCTCTAAATCATTATCAATTTTCTTCTTCCTTCACCATCTATTTTTTTACTTTGTTATTCTTTATTTCCTCTCTGTCATTTTCCTTCTGATAATCTCTTTCTTTTTTATTCTCCTTCCTTTCTCCAAACCATAAACAATTCTCTCTCCAAACCTTTCTCAAAAGAGCATTCTTCATATCCTATAAATGTACCAAAATAATAGCACCTACCAACACATGATCTCCATTGTTATCAAGAGTAAGGAAAAAAGTTATTGGCTGTTGATGGAGGATAAAATATATTGAAGGACCTTCCATGTTGGATTGTCCTACAATAATATTGTGGCTGAGTCAACGTTAAGAATCCCAGAATCCTCTCTGTTTTGCCAACAACAGAAAAACTGTTTTGCTCAATGAAACAAAGTAAAGACTTGTCTGCATCTAAAAGCAGGAAATCAGACAGGGGATCCAGACTTTGCATTTTGACCAATATTTGTTATTAGTCACAACCTGAGATGACCAATAATTAATAATTAGGATTATATATTAGATTTCTGATTACCTTGCAGTGCCTCATATATTAATTAAAAGTGAAAAAAAGATCAGGTAGAAGTAAAATCTGACAAGGGAACAATGCACGAAACAGATTATATAGATAGATAAAGAGAGGGAAGGAGATAGATAGATAAAGAGAGGGAAGGAGATAGATAGATAAATAGAGGTAAGGAGATAGATAGAAAGATAGATAGATAGATAACGGAGATAGAGAGTGGAAGGGAGATAGAGAGGGGAGGGAAGGAGGATTGATAGAGAGGGAAATAGATAGATTGATAGAAAGTGAAGGAAATAGATAGAGGTGAAGGAAATAGATAGAGATGGAGAGAGAGAGCAGGAGGGAGGTAGATAGATATAGAGAGGGAGATAGATAGATTGACAGAGAGGACATTAGATTGATAGAAAGTGAAGGAGATAGATAGAGAGGGAGAGAGAGCAGGAGGGAGGTAGATATAGAGAGGGAGATAGACAAAGAGGGAAAAGCACACAGACAAAGAATTAGGAGCAAAAGAGGTAAGGGTTCAAGTTTTTTCTCTATGACTATAACAGATTTAAAATTGATATCACTGGAAATAATGGAGAAAGAAAATCATGTTCGGAATATTAACATATTTATTTATCTCTCTATTTTTTAAAATTTGGTTAATAAAATATATTGTTTTTATTTTTGGTCTTTCAGGATTACAAATTGGAACTTACACCTTTTCTTCACTTCTTTTGACAGTTATCCTTTAATCACTGCTACGCACAACACTGGTTTATTGCTGGGTTTAGGTTATTCATGTGTTTTGACAAGTATATCTATCTATGTATCCGGGTAGTATAATAGAAACTTGAAATTTTGCACACACACCCCTGAGTAGGGAAAATTCAATATACAATGTAAGTTAATGCTAAATTGGTCACTGTTTGTACCCGCTTGTTTTTCGAAAATTCAGATCTTTTTTTACAGCCCAACAATGGTCGAGAAAAGTAACTTATTCATTGATCACCAACTTTTAATTAATCACACTCAACACAGCATATATGGGTGGCGGCGATTCATAATTTTCCTTGGAATGCTAGTATTTTTTATTCTTACTTCATTCAAATTAAAGATTAAAATTTGTTCATCACATGCCAACATTCTAAATAATAATTGATTCAATTCTCTAACAACTGAAAAAAATCAAAACATCTTTCGTTCATTTTTTTTATCAAAATCAATCAGAAATGGAAAAAAAGCTAAAACAAGAGATAAAAAAATGTTGTTCCTGTTTATTCTGGGATTGGGTAATAATAAACAATGGACAAAGAAAGAGACATGCTGTCCAGATGACCATTGGGAATTAATATTGATCGTGTGAAGTGAATTGTCCAATGGAACAACCAAGATTATGGGGTCTGTCTGGTAAGCATCCAGCCATTTTGAATATCTCAAGGACTGGTATCACGGTCTTGATATAACTGGGCAAACAATCAGACGGCAGCTTATTGCGCATATGTGAACAGACACTCACCCATGGGGTTACTCAGTCGATGTTTTGCCATAAAATCCTACAAAAGACATGAAGAATGACTTGCTAGGGTAATTGTGAATGTGATGGTCATACAGTAGTAAGCTTACTCAATGGCGTCTCACTGCCGACTGAGTAACCCCACTGAAGAGTGTTCGCCCATGCGCAGAAAGTGTCTCCTCTGATTGGTTGCCAAGTTACATCAACCGATTCTCGAGTTATTAAAAATAGCTGGATACCTTTCGGATCGACCTCGTATACACACACACATTGAGTGCCTACCATGGTATAATGGTCACCAAGTTCATCTTGCAGACCAATTTGCCAGTGTAGTGAATCCAACACTCATGGGTACTCACTACTGTGGCCTTGTGCCAAACTAAGCAACGGTTAATTTAAAACATATATGAGCACATAATACAATCTATACATAAATAAGCAAAGAAATCTGTATATCTTTCGAAAACTATGATCCGTGCCCCTTGCACTAATATACTGTATTTGATGGCATATAAGACACTCCCCGTACCTTTTTTCAGAAATAATGACTCATTAATAAACGTAAAAGGGGTAAACGTAACCTTTGTTGTCAAGTCCTACACTGAACTCCGGGAGGAGTTTAAAAAACTGTGTAATAAATGAGAAGAATGCAGGGAAATACATTTTTCTTCTTCTTAATATTCCATGTTGAAATGAGGGCATTTTATATGCCATCAAATATGGCAGTTTCCTCAAATTTGGCAAATCTCTTAGATATTATTTAATTTAGATATTTGCCCTTTTGTTTGTTTGTTTGTTTTTCAAACGAAGTATTCGGTCGTGTCCGTCTGTCTGTCCATATGATATTTCAAAAAGTACCCAATGAATTTCAATTAAATCTTTTGAAAGGGTGGACAATGGGCTACGAATGATTAAGTTTTTAGAGAGGTTCCATGCACAATTACCACCCCTACGTCGTAGTTATATATATCCACACCACATAATATCGCCAAAAGTTCGTGTCTGTCCACACGATATATGCAAAGGTTCTCAATGAATTTGAATTAGATTTTGTGGAAGGGTGAGCAATGGGCCATGGAAGAAGTGATTAAATTTTGGAGCTGATCCATGAACAATTACTTCCCCCCTCTGCCAATGGGGTTGGCAGAAGTATCCACTCTGAGTGCTTTCTAGTTTTAAAGGTTTTTATTCTGGTGTATATTATGTTATTGTCTATTTCTTTTTCAGATGCCAGCTCTGACATTCTACATTTACCGGTTCACCCTTCAAGAAAAAGCGAAAAGAAATTCATGTCTCATCGATCATTTTCACCAGCGAATACGGACATGGAAAGACTAAATCATCCAAACGAAGCTAATTATATTATCCTCTGAGATTTTTCCCGTCCAATCTTTGTGTTTCTCTTTGCCTCAGCCAATTCCACAGAAAATACATATTATCATATCCTAATCATCTCGGTGTTGAATAGGCACGTCTTGCAAAAGGCCAAGTGAGCATGGGCGCTTGCTGCTACTTTTCCAGGTGGGGGCAAAAGGATATATTTCCGCGGGTGGGCGGTGGGGCAAAGGGATATATTTGGAATATATCTTAGCGGCAACCCTGTTGGCAGCTAATAATAATACCATCTTTTTATATGGGTATATTAAGTTGGGATTACATAAATCAATTGTACAACACCATTATCATTTATTGACTATAAGGTTCCAACTTTCAAATCCCATTACCCTAAGTGAGAAGACCTGATCCGGGGGTGGGGGGTCAAATGCCCCGTTTGATCCCCACCCCCATGGACATCCATGCAAGTGACATTGAGTGTCTTCAGTGCTCCACGCATCTTTTTCAATATTCTTTCAACATTTTCGGCAGATCTCTTCTTCAGCCCTCGCTAGGTGTATAGTCCGAGAAAAGAGGCAAACTTTAAATATTTACTCATTATGTCTAAAAAAAACGTTTTTTTAAAAATTCCCCCAAAATAGGTTTTTAGTAGGGGTTTCAATTTACAATGTAAGTTTGTCATAAATTGGTCCGCTTGTCTTTTTTGAAAATTCGGACTTTTTTAGTGATCACTGCCCAATAAAAGGTTAGAGAAGTAACTTATTCATTGATCACCCCTTTTTCCAATTTTTTAAATTGATCACCTCCAAACGGCATACTGCCAAAAGACGTGGGTCACGTGGCGGTTTCTATAGAGTGCCTAAGCAGACCTGTCTATTGTAGGTAAATATCTACATAACTATATTTTCTTTCAACCAATCTCTATCTCTATATATACAGGTTGTTTCATGAAAGACGCAACCCTAAGGATAAGAGGGTAGAATTTACACGCACGTAAATTTCATGCTACAATATTAGTTACGTGGCAACACTGTACAGAGATAACAGTATTTAGAAGTTGAATTGATTACATCATGCGCTAGCCTCCTTCGAGCATCCATGCTTTTGTGTTGTGTCAGCCACGTCCTTTTTCTATGTCATGAAACAGGTACGAACCTGCATCCAGGTTAAAGGAAATCACTTTCAACATCTATTGTAAAGTTAAAATATGTGTAATTAGCACCTTTTTGCAATTTTTGTTTGTAATTTGTATCTTTAAAAAATAGTTTTTAGATTTAAAATAGTTTAAATACAAGTTGTCAAAAAGACAGTTGCATCTTTATGTATAATCTTAAATCACCTTCACTCCTATACCTTCAACCTCAAAAGAATTAATTATTTCCTCTTTGATCAGTTCAAGTAAAAAAAGGTATCACTATTAAGGAGATATAGCTATACCTTTATTAATATGATTAATTCGTTCAAAAATTGTCCGTACTGTTCAAAACTGCAGTTCAAGGCCTTATTATAATTTAATGTGTCTTTTTCCAGTTAAAGTTACATTAATTTGTACAGAAATACATTAACCGTGCTACATCAAAAACCGCACTATTCAATGTATTACTGTATATCATTGACCCAACAAACCATCCCTTTGATAAATAATACTTTTCTGGTCATTTCACTTACAGGAAGCCGTCAGTCTACATTCAAAAGAAGATCCCATCAAAGTGTACCTTATTCATTTCAGCAAGAAAGGAAAACTCTAAAAGCTGTATAAAGAGTAAGACTGGCAGAGAGGAAAGCAGTCTATTGAAATAAAATTAATAAAACACACTCTTTCCCCCCTGGTTCCTGCTGCAAAGCCAGACTATCTACAGATCTTTTGGCAGATGTCAAGGCCGAAAAAAAAAGACTGAAGGAGAGAATAGGGGCCAATCATCTTTTCCCTCAGGGATTTCGCACCTACTGTTGTTATTAACATGACCACAGAATTATTAATTAAGAGTTTAATAAGAATGATTGTGGGAGAAAAAAAAGTTGGGCAGAAAACTGGAGACTGGTTTGTTTGTTCTTTTTTTTTTTGTATTTCTTTTGTTGCTGATATAAAGATAAGCAGCTTGTAAGTCCAAAGGGAGATAACTGAGAAAAAATGAGAATTGTGGCTGAAATATGTTCCTCCCACAATCCCTTTGGGTTAGATTGTATCAATATGGCAGAAGAAAAAAAAGAACTAAAGTGGCGATAAAAACAGACCCACCTAAAAAGAAGAAAAGAAAAGAAAAAAAAAGGAAAGGAATGAGAAAGTCAAAGCTGAATGTAACAATTTGTGGGTTAAAACATTAAATGGAGATGCGGGTGGCCTAACTGTTAGCAGCACGGAAAATGGTATCGGTGAACCGAATCAAGTCCAAGAGATTCCGACTGAACATGAAACTTTATGTAATCTAGAATCAAGACTGTTGTCCGAGCAGAGGTAATCCACTTGTTTTACAAGCCTTACGGCCCGTAACACCTCATGGTGAACAGTATGAACTGTTGACAAGTCATTGAAGAAGCTCCAGCAACCAAATCTTATCCGGTGCTGTCACTTTATTTTTGTGCCTGAAGGTTTAGCCTGCATGATCTTAGAGTGTTGCAATGAAAATATGGTGATGGTCGGACTATGATTATTTGTGAGAATTCCAGAATAGGCAAGTCTAGAATTTGTATCTATGACAAGATGAGATCTGAATAAGTGACAGATTCCAGAACGACATGCAGATTACACAGTAGGCCTTTTCAGGATCCACACTTTCTTCAAAGAATGACATAAAGCAAATGCGTTATCCAGTTTCATATTCTTATGGGAAACTTGAAATTCCCTCAGAGAAGTCACTGTATATTTGTTTTAATTTCAGTTCATGACGTGTCACACTTAAAGACTGAAATGAGAAGGAACTAAATAAGTAGGAAACCAGGAATAGAAACGTCTTGGATATGAACATGGTGTCAGAATAAAGTCCCCTCTATAAATAATATAGGGTCACGATGTGAGATATTGCACCCAAGAAAAGAACACGAGGCAGAGAAACAAGGAGAGCAGAATGGAAAGATCAGTGCCTTGCAGCGTGCTAAAACGGCTCAATTTCACTGAAGAGATTCTGTTTCGTCTATTCTTGTATTCAAAACTCCGTTTTGTGTCAGGTCTGGGGTTTGGTCACCAGAGCAGCTACCAGTCACATTTTGCGTGCATGACAAAGGACAGTGGCCATGTGGGGTGTTTCTCCAAAGATCTCGGATTAGATGATGGTTGCAGCAATGCTGGTTGTCAGGAAGAAGTGATTTGGAAAGCTTTTTATTGTTTCGAGGTTAGGGGAGAGTTAGTTGTCTGGGTGAAGGATTCCTGACAGGTAGAATTTCCGAAGATTATTCTACAGATTTCCGAAAGGTGTCCCATCATAAAACTTCCTGCCTTTGTTTCCTATTTTGGCAGATGACAAGTTGATCTTTTATTCCGTTTGAGTGGACGACATTTTTGGATTTCAGAGAATGCGTGAGTATAATGGATGGCAAGTGACGAAAATAAAACACCAAGCAGACACAACGAGGGTCGTCACAGGTATTTATTCTCTTTGAGTCATTATCCTTTGCTTTAAATGGCGCTAAGTATCTGTGACACTTGACCAGAGCCAATTCTATCATTGGAATCAAAGAACTCTGCAAAAATATGTCTTTTTGATGAACATTGCCAAAATTAGACAATAATACTCCACAACAGACCATAAAATCCAAAGCTGATTTAAGATTAAACTTAGAGTAATACATCTCCACTAAAATATCTGCAGAAAATAAATCGCTGGTCATTACAAAAGAATAGTATGCTAGCTGTGTGCTGTGATATCACAGAAAGGATTTATCAATATTAAATAAATATGGAAATATTTTCATTCTCCCCAATGAGTACATATATAGTGGCAAGCAAATACTAAAAGCACATATAGAGATACATTTCAAATTATTTTAATACTAGCATGGTGCTCGTAAAAAAGACGGGATTATTTACGTATGCATCGGCACTATTGCCTAGGTTCTGCGTATCTGTGCTCTCTTCCTGACTATCTGCTTAGTGTGGTATAAGTGGAATAAGTGCGCTCTAGCGGTAGATATGGATAAAGAAACAAACAGAAAAAGTTGCACTGTTCATTATATAGATACTAGCATATACCCGTAAAAAATGACGGGTTTTTTAATGTATGGATCGGCAATAAGAAGCTAAAGGCGATTTTATTAGGTAATTATTTTTTTTTATTAATTCAAGTATCCTAATTTTAGTTTTTTTGAAGGTCTCGACTTAAGAAAAGTCACTACTGACATCGTGCGGTATGGGAAAAAAAGTCATAGAAAGAAACTTATTTTATTAAAAATATAACTTATTTCCTTACAAAATAAAGTTGATAGCCAAATTTGCCAAATTTGGCCATGAACTTTTGGGTTTGGACATATTTAAATTTTGAGTCATTTTTGTGCACTGAGAGTTTGGCAATTCTTGGCCATTTGGAGGGGGGGGCAAAAACTGCCCCCACCTCAATTTCTTCACTGTGGCTACATCAAAGGAGGTCGAAAGGACATTGTTGCGTTGACACAGATTGTCTGTTGAATTTGACCGGTGTACTTCTTTGATATGGGAACGGCATGTCTCATTTTTCCTTTAATTCTATTCGATTTGACCGGTCCATTATGAGTTGTAGGATTTCAGCTAGCAGACACTACATACAACCAAATGAATATACTGATGTGCATATTTGGCTTTTATATATCACAAATTATATCATAAAGAGTACCAACTGAAGATAGATCTAACATATGTAATAGGGGTTGGCATTTAAGGTGTGAGTATTGTAGAAATGAATTTATATGTATAGATATAGAAATATATTGCAAAGTATAGTAATACTAGCTGTTTATGTAACAGGCGATAGCAGGGGTAGGATTTATGAAACAAATATATACAAAAAATTTTATTCTAATGATAATTTGTATAGTGACACAGCAAATAAACCCAGTATACGTATTAGCAAGGTTTTGGATTTTCTTTTCATTGCCCACTGATTTTACAGCTACTCTACTACTCCTTCACTTGAGTCATTTTCTGCACTAACAAACTAAATATTTCTAGAGGCAGGGCCGGATTAAGACCACAATGGGCCCTACACCACCCATAATGTTGGGGCCCCACCCAATATTTTTAAGAAAATGAAGATTTACTATTTAATAAATAAGGAATTGTTGAAGTAACGCAGACATTTTTAAAAAATGTAATAGAAAGAGAAAAACAAAAAAATATTTTTTAAATTTCAAAAGTTCATAATTAGACAATGTAAAAAATGTAAGTAATATGCAATAAATTATAAAGATAGCAACAACAAATGTTTAAATGAAGCGTCTCATGGTACAAACTAAAAGAAAGTGGTATTTTACCTATAGAATAATATTTTTTATTAACGTGCTAAATGTATTAAGTAATTATTTTATTTATGATTGATCTTTTCCCCAAGGCAATAGTGATAAAGTTCTATATTGCTATTTATTTGTAGGCCCCCTAAATGTCTCGGGCCCTACGCCGTGGCGCAGTTTGCGTATAGGCTAATCTGGGCCTGCCTAGAGTTTGAGGGAAATAAAATTGCGATAAAAAGCAACTAAAAAAAGTAAGATGAAACAAAATAATAGTAAAAAATTAATAATAATGGTTGTCAAAATTCTTTATTTATCTATATTTAAGATGACATTTTTGTCTGATCATCTCTTTTAAGTTATTTCATAGTTTGCTTTTATTTTTTATTTTGTTTCTCCCTGTTATTTCCATGTCAAAAGAAAGTATTTGTCAATCAATGTGTATATTTTTAGCTTGAAAATGTCATAGGAAATGCAGTGCCCCACTGATTATATAGGTGGACTTCACCGATTTTTTTTGTAAGGTGTCACAGGGTCAAATCACATTGTTATTGTTGATGGTAGGAAAGGGGTCGGATCTGCAATGACATCCAAAATAACCTGCATCTCTTTTGTGTTATTTTCAGGGAAGTAAATTTAAGGGGGTTTATTTTGATTTGAAAAACATTCATCCAGAAATATTTCAGCCATCAAAAATCTATTGTTTTATGAACACAATTTTAAACTAGAAAGCACCCAGAGAGCGCATACCCCTGTCAACGCTGTACACGAACTCAATCGAAATTCCTGGATCCGCTCCGTTTCCTCCTTAGCCAATGACACACCCTTCCACGAAATTTCATTGACATTCATTGAGAACTTTTGGAGATATCGTGTGGAAAGCCGGAAGAACGGAAAGAAAGATAAGGAGTAATATACTTCTCCAATTTCTAATTCTCTATATATGTGTGTGTGCGTGTACGTGTACGTGGTGGAAATGGGAGTGGTACGCAGGGGTGCAGCGTATACATACTTCTCAAATTCCAGGTTTCTTGTATGTTCAAAACGGCCCTGATATTTGCCATATTTAAAAACAATTATCAACGGAAGCTTACAGTATTTCTGTAGAAAAGAAGCCCCTCTCTCTTTTTGTGTGGATTGTACACCTAAAGAAGACTGTAGAATTAACCGGTCGAAACGTAGTGTTAATAAAATGCAACACAGTCAATTCAACAGTTCAACAGTCCGAACAGCTCTTGGAATGATAATGACTTTTCTCAAACGTATAAACGATGTATTACCTGTTTATCACAGCCCGTTTCTAACTATCATTTTTGGTCTCATTTATCTCTCATTATCTAGAAAAATCCATTTTACAGAGAGCTATATCTTTCAGCTATTAATCTGCCTACCTATTACCTACCTGTCTGCCTATATCTCTTATTACTTATCTGCCTGTTCGTTTCTATTGATGAATCAATTTGATAAATCTGTACTTAATGCGTTTCCATTAATTTAAAATTGGATTTAATTAAATAAGTGGATAATTACTCTAACAGTAATTCCTGAAGGTACTTTAAAGAGAAATTAGTTTAGTTGTTTCCTGAAGTTCTGGAATGGAGTGTTTTCATTATACTCTATATTATTTGGACTATTGTTTTCAGCTTTGTTGTTTTAAGCTGATATATTTATTGGTCATCATTAGTGAAGATACAGCTGAAAAGTTGTCAAAAAATAACAAAGATCAACACAATAGACCAAATGAAATAAATTAGTTTAGCATTTAAATATCTACAAGTCAAACTACACCCCAACATGATATTTATTTTCAGATTGTATAAAGGCATTCCGGTATTTGGTGGTATATAAGACCTCGTTATTTCAACAGGGATTATTAAGGAAAATACGCATTTCCCTGAATTCTTCTCATTTATCATCCATTTTTTAAAACCCCTACTCAAGTAAAGCGAAGAAGTAATTACTATAAATTTATATGGGAAAATTGTTCAGTGTTCCTAGACACACAAAATGGTGATGATGGTATGTGAGGCTGAGTCATCGGGTATTGGAGTAGTGGGAGGTACATGAGACTGGAGAGAGAGAGGAGGGGGTGCTCTGCCTCTATAACGCCTCGCTGCAAAACAAACGCTGAACGCTGGTTCGCCTTTTGTTTTTCATAAAAGCAAAAGGCCGGCGTAAAGCGAACTTCCGAAACACATTGAGCACACTGGGCAATGAAAAAAACGGCACAAGACCATCTTTATAGAGCACTCAAGTAAGGAACGAACTCTCTGTTGATCGGTTGCGAATCTAACTACTCAACGTCTGGTACTCATTCATGTTTAATGACTCACCAATTCGTACCCAGTGCCGGATTAACTATGTAGCAAAATTAGCATATGCTACGGGCCCCGCAATTTCAAGGGACTCCGCACTAAATGAAAGCTATCGATTCTGATTCAGTGATTCTGCACTTGCTCCTATACTATAGTACTATACTTCCCTCAACTTTTCTGAACGACTGGGTGTTTAAGGTTAGCAGTAAAAAATGTATGTGTCTCAATATCTATGTGTATTTTCCTAATTTAGGGCCTCTTTATAACATATGCCACAGGTCCTGCACTAGCTTAATCCGGCCCTGTTCGTACCGATTCACCTTTCCGAAAGACAACATTTGCTATATTGCGTCAGAAACAAAAGGCACCCCAAACAAACTTTCCTCGTTCGATTAAACACGCCTTCTCACCCACTGGTTGCCATTTTCGCTTCGTTCACTTACAAGAATAAACCTTTGTATATAATTGTTAAACAACAGAATATACATCTCCGGAATATTTATCGTTAGTCTGAACATACTCTCAGGGTACAATTTCCTCGGCTACAATAGAATCCATGGGCCAGATGGTCTTGTTGTAGGACAAGGGTCAGTGGGTCCTGAGAGAAGTGGGATCTACATGGAAAGGCAAGGGTCTTCTTTTTTCCGACAATTTCATCTTTTGCTATTTGTTTGTTTAGTGTTGCCAATTTAGATGTGTTTTTTTTTTAAATTTCGAATCTTGGAATCACTCCCAAATTCGAAAATTTTAAAAAAAAATCTACATTGGCAACAATGGGCTTGAAAACTCAATAAAATAAAATAAAAATGTATTATTCATTCCATATTATCTCTTTTCATCTTCCACAGTCAGGGCGCTGTAATAGGGTTCCGTAGGAATTTTTGAGTTGACTAATGAAACCAATTGGACATGCTAGAGAGGTCTTCGGTGAATCAAAATAACTTGGGTAGACATTCCAGATCAGTTGCAAAAAAACTTTATAGGCCATTTTTCATAATGGCGGATCTGGAATGTCCCTCTAGCATGTCCAATTGGTTTCATTAGACCACTCATAAAATTCCTATGGAACTCTACTACAGTGCCAGGACTACAATATCCTATCGATGTAAATCCAAAATAAAGTTCAGACTATTCAAAGAGTTTTTCGGCAATCGAACTCATTCTTGTTATTCACCCGGCCTTTCCAATCTACGACCTTCCTCGTGTGTACTATTATTATGCAAAGAGGGTGACTCTTTTTCCAGTAGTGTCAAGTAACGGTAGCAAACATAATTTTGTTATTATACATAAACAGCAACGCTTATAACATAGGATGCTTTTATTTAAACTGATCACAATAAGCGGCTTCTTCTATACAGCAATACCTTGGATAGTGCGGTTTTTATTAGTGCCGGTTTTGATGTATTACGGTTAATGAATTGCTGTACAAATCAATGTAACTAAGTATAAGCTGAAAAAAAACACATTGAATTATAAGATCTTGAACAGCGTGGTTTTGAACATACGGAAAACTTTGGAACGAATTAACCGCACTAATCAAGGTACACCTGTATATCATTCGCTCAATGTTATCAGCCTTTTATTGGCATCTAAAAGACCCTGTCCCAAAGTGATCACAATAAGCGAAACGGCTTCCTCTGCATTTGTCTCTGCTAATTTTGTTAATAAGAATTACATAATAGACAGAATGGGTCCATTGGAATTGTCTTGAGAGAGAAAAATTGTCAACAACAATAAACGTTATGCAGGATATCGGTTCAACCTTCTATAAAGAAAATTGCTTGTTTTGAAGAAAATTAAATTTGATGCACAGATGTGTCCACTATATTCCCGAGACGGATTTCCATTTGCTAAAGAATTTAGGGATTTAAGTTTGGAGACGGCACGGACAGATGCGTAGCTGAGGGAGTGATGGGAAGCTATTTGAAAACACCCCCGGGCCTCCAATGGAGGCGGGCCTCCAAAAGCTTTATAAATAATAGTTTACCTACTGACATTATGCAATAACAAATCTCACTAAATTATGGAGGGGGGGGGGTCCTCCAGGAGCCAAAGCCCCCGAACCAACAAAGCTCTAGCTACGCTCTTGAGCACAACAAATGATAGTGAGAGAGAAAGAGAGAGCAATGAGCTCAGGGAAATTTCACCAAGACATCTTCCTCACAGAAGCGGTATACATCAACATGTCGGCTAAATGTATAAGTCAAACCAGTGTGGAATTCAACTCGATGTGGCTTTCGCTGCTCAACAGGGACACGGTATGGAAGTATACAGTTAAAAACATTTGCAACCTACGTTACAAGCGTTGCTGATAAAAAATAAATAAATAACTCTACCGTTACTTGGCATTGCCGGAGAAAAAAGTATCCCTCGTTACATACGGATAATACACCTGAAGAAGGTCGTAAAATTGATCGGTCGAAACATTGTGGGAACAACAAAAATAACAAGAAGAATGAGCTCGATTGGCTAAAAAAAACACCCTGTGAACATCTTCCTTTCCTTACCCCACGGTAGTTATTTACGATTGGACTAAAGAGTTCCCAGATCTCCACAAATTCATTGCACAACATCAACCATAGGCAGTGCTGGCGACCGGAATCCAAACTCGGACTGTGACTGAGACTGGCACTAATGCCCTTGGGAAAGGCATGAATCCATCTCCTCTCTCTTACCCAGCTATGGGTACATTAGCGTATGGTGTAGTCACGCCACTTCGGGTGCTTGTCGCCTCTAAGTCTATTTCACATATCACAAACCTTGAAGAATTAGCCGAGACGGAAACTTGTGATATGTGAAGCCTGGGTAGGGACGACTGATGTTGTAGCCAGTGTAAGGGCACTACTTACATCAACCATATCGTTATTGAGAGAGCGGGCGGAGGGGGGGGGGACAGACGGAAGTGAGCAGAAATGGGAAAGTTAATGGTGCAGAGTCCGACATTGAAAAAGTCCGTTTTAGTTCAAATTAGAACAATGTTATTGGTTCAGTATTGGGTCTTTCTTTCCTTCTTTTTTTTATTTCATCTTTCTTTTTTTCCGACAACCTGACACCTGTTTAGTCTGTTATTGAAGACAGGAGCACTTTCCAGGTGACAAGAGCAGAGAACCGTCTGACCGCATGATCTCCCCCACTCCCTGCCAACCCTCCTTGCTCTTTTGCCCTCAGCGCTTTGCCAAGTTCCCAGCCCCAACTTTTTATCCAGTAGCCTTTTGCATCCCCTTTTTTTCTGTCCGACCCACCACCCTTTCTAATCCCACTTCCTGTTCCCCACCCCTTTACACCTCCTTATCAGTGTTTTTTTCCCTCTCTCTCTCTCTCTCTCTCTCCTTTAGTTCACACTGTACGGTTGTGCTGGTGGATGGAGGGAGAGAGAGACCGTCGCGTGGTGGGATGGGAGAGGGGATCGCCTGTTTGATGTAATTTGGCGAAGGGGGGTCAGCGTAATCGAGCAGGTTTTGACCACACACACTCACACCTGCTTTCCACTTCATGACGTCATTTTCAAATTCGAGAGCAAGAGGGATGGGCAGCGGGAAAGACAAAAAGGAAAACAATTAAAGAGTGCAAAAGAAAGAAAGGAGAAGATAAAGAGGAAGACGAAACAATGATATGAAAAAGAGAAAAAAGAAGGTACTAGTTAACTAGAGCGGTCACTAGTAGCATATTGCTTTATTTTCGCATTCCATATTCCAACACTGCCGACATTCCAATTGCACCACTGTTAGAGTTAGGGGTATGGGTAGGGTTAGGTGATTCGGGACCACAGTAATTGTAGTATAAGATGTGAAAATAAATCATCGCTGCTAACACAGTGTGAGGACCGCACTTCCTTTTAGGGATCGTTCTACTTAACTTAAGTACGAAAAGGAAAGAGCAGAGAGTGAGAGAGATACAAGAGAGAGAGAGGGGGGGAAATAAATGATAGAGAAACAAAGAGAGAGAGAGAGAAATAAATGATAGAGAAACAAAGAGAGAGAG
>VCCN01004387.1:2591594-2604336 GCA_006491835.1 Architeuthis dux
TGCATAAGTATATTAATATACCTCTGTTTCCAACCGAAGGAGCCTCAAAATGGTAAATATGTTCAATAAAGTTAATGTCGAAAATAGAAAAGAAAATGTCTTTATTTTTACATAATAAACCGAATGGACTTTTTATGATACCGAATAATAATAAATAAACTACTTATTTCTCATGCAACTCTCATACATTTTACATATTTAACAACTTTAGGAGTATTTATATTTATCAAGCTTAGTACAGTATGGGACAAGGTCACAAATTGTGATCAATTTAAAAAAGGCATTTGGGACCGACTGATTTTGATAAAAATCTATGGCCTCCGTTCTGTTTATGTCTCTACAGAAAATGGAACGACACCCGAGTTCAAGATGCCCTTTCGTGTAGTCCAGAGGAAAGCAGAGAGTGATACGTCTGGCATCAGATTGGCTGCCGGGAGGATGTCAAATTGAGCGTCTAACCGCCTTGCAAGCCTGGTTTGGAATCAGAGCTGTCCTTCTCCTAGACTGGTTTCCTTCCCAAGGCTAGAGAGCCCAATCTGCTATTTTGCCCATAGCTGTGGGGGAAAGAGATGGATTAGTGCAAAGTGAACATAACCAGCCCTAACTGGAGTTTGAACCCGGGTCGCCGATTCCATTATCCGCGCTGTTACCGACTAGCCAATCGCACCTCCTTGATAAAAAAAAATAATAACCAAATAATAAAAATAACCATTTGATAACATTATCCGTGATTATAATAATAATAATAAAAAATAACCATTCGATAACATTATCCGTGATTATAATAAGCGGCTTCCTCTGTACTACTAAGCCTATTTTATATGGCACAAGGCCACAATAAGGAGTAATACACATGTAAGTAGGATTGTCTAAGTGGAAGTCTCTTGGGTAGGGAGAATGAGACAAAATCCAAATCTTTTAGAACTGAAGAGTAACAAAAGATTAATTGCTGAGAAATGAGGAAATCTTCTGATATAAAAGATTACATTTTGAAAAAACTATGGAATTTTTCAAGAAAATGTCAGAAAGTGATAAAAAAAAGTCCAAACTGATTGGATTTGTAGCATTTGGACTAACGGGGGGGGAGAAGATGAAAGAATTAGAAGAAGATAATAAGGAATATTTACGAGTGTCTTGCAAGGAAAGTATTTGTTCTTTATTTCTTGAAAAAATATATTTGATTGTTATTTAACTCTATTTGAAGAGGTAATTATTGAAACGTACATGCCATGCAGTGGTGAATTTTTTTCTCTCCAAATGACTTTGTATTAAAAAAAATATCGTTTCTTTCAAGAACCAATTCTTTTTTCCAAATTAAAGTTTGAATTTTTCTTTAAATTTGCTGCATTTGGTTGATCTTTGATCATTCTAAAGTATGTGAGCCATATCAGAGATTTGACAAGCGCACAAATAGAATGCACATCAAAGGTATTCTGAACTATCTGATCCATGGGGGGTATCAGAGATTTGACATGCGCACAAATGCAGTAACTTAACAAAACAAACTATCACACATTTCGGGCTAACTTACACCTATCTTCTTAGGTTTGAACCCCCAGCTAGGGGATTAAAGATACACAGGGCTCAAATGCGCATTATTACTGCTGCTATTATTGCAAACCAATTACGTAACACGTTATATCAAGAGTAGGATTTATTAAACAAATACACCAAGGAAAAGAAGCAGAGACCAAGCCCTAGGAGAAAAAGTCAATTTAGACTTCTCGTTATAATAGTTTGAGTCACTATTATACATTTGAAAAAGGCATACATTCATTTGTACCTTCTCTCTGTCTCATTGCCCGTCATTTTAACCAAAGTATGTGTCTCTTGGCATGCCATAATGGTAGACAGGGATAAAGTCTCAATCAACGTTACTAATCTCTCCAGATAATACAATTGGCTACTCTATCATTTTCAGTAATGACAAACAGCTGCAAATAGATTATTATTATTATTATTATTATTATTATTATTATTATTAAAGATGTTTCCCTATGTGTATTGTGAATATATCTTCATGAAACTTTTGGAAATCATTTCCTCTGATATCAAATATAATATAACTGAAATTCCAATAAGAAGAATAGAAGAAACTTACAAAAATCATTTAGTAAAGTAACTTCATTTTACTTTGTTTATACTCATCTTAATTTTTCAGTTGTTTTTTATCGTAAATTTACGTTGACGACCTGAGTTTTAAAATTACGATTATAAAAAGCAACTGAAAAATTAAGATGAAGGTGAATAGTAGTATAAACAAAGTAAAAAAAGGTTAAATAGTAATATTCATTAAAAAAATAATTAATACTAATAATTTACTTCATCTACGTTTCACTTTTGAAGATCTGAAACTGCTCTTCTAGAGAAGAGCAGTTTCAGATCTTCTGTGGCGGTCCATCAGCCTGTATATACGTATTTACGATGGCGCGTTCCATTTACAATAGTGAAAGGGTGTGATAGCCCTGAACGCTATTCTCTTGCATAAGGGTGAATACGTGTACGTTATTTGTTTGTGTACAACATTAGTAAATAAACCAGAGATCACAAAAAAGATAAAAAATAAAGAGACAGAACTAAAATAACTCAAAGAGTTTTTTTCGGACGATTGAACTCGTTCTCGTTGTTAACAAGGAGTTCAATCGTCCGAAAAACTCTTTGAATGTTAATGACCCATCTCATAACTATAGACAGTATCTTAAACTGATAATGTTGACGAACTGAAGGCAAGTAAGCAAGCTCCACGAACTAGTTAATAAGAGGTAATGGATATTTGATTAAAATACAAGAAGTTGTTGATTTTATAAACGTTTCATTATAATCTGAAGATGATGCGTATTATCATTGAAATACGATCAAAATCAACCCCAATAATCAAATGACTTATAACGAGGGAAATATATGTTTTATGTTTCAAAAATGATTTTGTTCACATCATATTGTAAACTTAAACAGCAATAACAAAATTAGCTATAATTTCCTGTTCGCTGATCAAATATTGGTTACTGTTATACCATACGCGTCCTCAAGTTCTTTTAGTCGCCATATCTTATCATGTGGGGAAGGTTGTAATGGACTGTTCTTGGCTGAGACTTGTTCCCAGTAAACATATTTGAACTTGATTGATACTGTAACAAAAATGTATACTAACATGAACCGTAATTCTTATCTTCCACTATGTGTTATAACGACTTCGACTTGACTCAAATGCCGACCATGTGTACACTTTTGACCTTCAGCTGAACAAAAGTGGCAGGTGGTGACATCACAGTAGCGTTGAGAGTAGTCTTCTTTCAACTACTCGACTGTTACTTAAAGGCATATTTTGTGGGGTTACTTTTATTCTTTATGCTTTCAAATTGATTGATGCTTATTAAGATTATTAATATCATGCCTGCTAGTGGGCGGAGATTAACGGTTAACAGCACGGAGAATGGAATAATCGGCGAACCGGGTTCAAACTCCGGCTGTGGCAGTTTGCGTTCACTTTGCACTAATTTCCTTGGGGAAGGCATAAATCCACTTCTACCCATGCTATGGGTAAATAGCAGAGCAGTTGGGGCCCTTTAGCTCTGTAAGGCAGTCCATCTTGGGGGTCGGGCTAACACGCTGGCTCCGTAAAAACCCACAATTGCTACAAACAATGATTGAGTCTCCATGGATCGTTCCAGAAATGGCGAGAAAATTATTGCCCCATGTATCGTGCGACACGAGGAGCAATTTTGCTTGCTTTGCTACCAGTAAGCAAAATGTTTATTTTATAATCCTAATTTTTTTGACAATTTTTCTCTGAAAATGGTTATTTTTTTATGTAGGAAGAGGTATATGTATTCGGTTGCGTCTTTTCGTCTGTCCACACGGTATCTCCGAAAGTACTCAATTTCATTGAAATTTGTGGAAGGGTGGGCAATGTGGTAAGGTAGAAATGGTTAAATATTAAGGCAGATCCAGGATTTTTTTTCTGATTGAAAGATATTTTTCCTTTTTTTCTTCATACATTTTTGTATACGCTCACGATATCTCTACGCACAATTACCTCCCGTACATCGTAGTTATATGTCCACACAACATAATATCACCAAAATGTCATGTCTGTCTGTCCACACGAAATTTTCAAAAGTTGAGGAAGTGTGGACAAAGTTTGAATTTTGGGGCGAATAATGCACAATTACTTCCCCTGACGATGGCGTTTGGCAGAGGTATGCACTCTCTGAGTGCTTTCTAGTTTTAAAGCTGTAATAGGAGGGAGGAGATTATCCTGTCACTTTTACCCCTCTGGTTTCTTTGTTCTAAATTTTTTTTAAAAAGAGAGAAATCCTCCATTTTTTTGTTTGTTTCTACCTTGACTTATTTACTTGAATTCTTTTCTTGACAAATTTTAATTATTTTTAAACAGCAGTGTGAGGATTAGACAGGGCAGTAATATTGAATTACCACCACCCTTTAAGTGTCTACCCATCTTTTGCTGAGAAGCATCGGTGGTCTACTAACAGTTTTAGTCAGCAAACACCTGGGTCCCACACCACGGTTGTCGAGTATGTCTAAATTAAAGACGACATAATTATATGAAGGAACAGACGGTGCTGGTCTTCGTCTTCTTCTCTGACTCGACCCTTCTTGCAATTGCATGGGCCTCTCTCACTCATCAACTAAAACAGAAGGTTCCAACATTAAATTATAATTTAATCCTTCCTAGTTGAATATTGAATTTAATTTGAAATTTTCACTTTAATTCTCAGTCTTCTTTTTCTCCCCCCCCCCGCTCTCTAGTTAGTTATTCCCTTGGCTTTCTCTTTTTCTTGTTTTCATCAGCAGCTGGACCCTTTAATTAAACATATAATTTTTGGGACATTCTGATTGGCCAATTGTACTTCCATTTTTGTTACCCGTCTGATTGGCTAGGAATCATTTTTTTCTTTCTTTTTTTTCTTTGGGTTTAATTTTTTCTTCGTTTCCGATTGGCTGTTACATTTCTTTCCTTTACTTTGATTGGTTGATTATGTTTTAAAAATGTTTTTTGAAGTAACGTTCATTTTGATTGGCAGATTTTTTGGTTCGCGTGTTACGACTTGCTATTAGTTTTTATTTACAATTTTTACATTTTGAAAATTTTCTTGAATTTTTAATGAGGGCTTGTTTCTTTGAGCAACCTAGAGTGAAAACGACAGGGGCATAAATATCAGGGCTACATATTAAATGCGGGAGACTGATAGAAATCTTCAACTTGACGGAATCACAGAGTGACAATGAAATTATTAACATAGACAACAGCTACAAAATGAAATTGTAATTAAATTAAATTGAATCTGTGAGAAATCTCAGATATAAAACATTTTTATTTCTCATTGTTACTATTCAGCTGTCATTTTGTATTTATTTAAAACATTCAAAACAAAAAACTAAAAACATGCAGAGGGAATTTCTTTAAAAATAAAAGTTTATCAAAAGTAATTTACAAAAGATTTTGAATCGTACCACAACCCACCACTCCAACTTCCGACAACTCAGCCTTGGGGGTCTGGGAACGCTAAAAAATGTTACCCATATAAATTGATGGTAATTGCTTCTCCGCTGTACGGCATTTCCCCTTACGAAAGTTTAAAAAAAAAAATAGAAACGCTCTATTTTCGGATAGCGGGGGAAACCTTTATTTTCCCCCAAGATTTGTTTGGCCAACTGAACTAATTCTTTGTGCTACTTATGTTCCGGCTGATCCATTGTACAGCTTTCTTCGGGTGTATAATACGTAAAGAAAAGCGAGGAATCCTTTCTCCCCGTTTTTTAATTAGCGAAACATATACAACTGAAGAAAGCATTAGAATGGATCAGCCGGAATGCTGTTCTAACAGTATGAGCAAATCTCGGAAAATCCCTGCTAACAACTTTTCTCAGGGTCATAGGTAGTCAATATTTGTTGTTACAAAATTAACTTAGGCAACTTGTTTCGAAATTTTTAAAACTCAAGGACACCTTCTGTAAAGGAAATATTCTGGAGGTCCACTATTATTAGTATTTAGTTTGTTAGTCAATGAACTGCAATAATAAACAATTTCTGACCTTTAAAAATCATATTTATTCTAAATGGATTACATTTTTTTTATTCTAACATATGGTACATGTCTGTCGATAGCTGTGCAATGGATGATGTTGTTTCTCTGCCACAATATTTGCAATGTCAGGTTTAGAGGAAGCACTACTGCAGACTCTCCGATCATTATTTGTCGGACCCCATTTCGAAACCACTAAGGCATATTAGAGAACAGAGTTAGAAAAAGAAAACGTACAATGTTTTGTGAGACTTGCACTCGAAATGTTAGTCAATGGTGAATGTTAGTATGTATATCCAAAAAAGTGAAAATAACATTCAGCGTTTGTTTTGCAGTGAGCCGTTATAGAGGCAGCGCACAACCTCTTCTTCTCTTTCCTATATACCAGTCTCCTGTACTTCCCACCTCCCAAACCTCCGACGATACTGCCTAACATACCGTCATCACCATTTTGGGGCTCTGTGAATGCTCTAAAGATTCGGCTTATCAAAGGTTTTTATAGGAATGCTCTACTTTTGGATAACGAGGGGTACACGAATTCAAGGCTGGATTTAGACCTTCGGGGCCCGGGCAATTCAGGTTCAGTGGGCCACTCATACACAGAAATTAAAAAATTTACACAAAGTGTATTGCATGTAATTGGAACTGACAAGTTATACATACATAGAAAGGTTAAAGGAGTTATATATCTGAAGTAAATATATGTATACATGTAAATACATGCCAGCAAAACTCCAAGTAGATGTTTACTCAAGAAAAGAGCGAGACAAAAAAACAGTGAGACACAAAAAAAAAACAGTGCGAGACAAAAAAGAGCAAATCTAAAAAGGCGAGACAAAAATGAGTAAAAGAAAGCGAGACAAAAAAACAAAAAACAGCGACATAAAAAAGAGCAAGTCTAAAACAGCGAGACAAAAAAAGAGCAAGTCTAAAACAGCGAGACAAAAAAGAGCAAGTCTAAAACAGCGAGACAAAAAAAGAGCAAGTCTAAAACAGCGAGACAAAAAAAGAGCAAAAAAAAGAGCGAGACAAAAATGAGTAAAAGAAAGCGAGACAAAAACAGTGAGACAAAAAACAGCGAGAAAAAAAGGAGACAAAAAAAGAAACAGTGCGAAAAAACAGCAAGACAAAAAAAAACAGCTGACAAAAAAAGAGCGGGACAAAAAAAAACAGTGAGTCAAAAAAGAGTGAGACAAAAAAATAGCGAGAAAAAAGAGGAGCGAGAAAAAAGAGCAGCGAGAAAAAAGAGAACAAGAAGAAAAGGAGCGAGACAAAAAATAAGAATAAGAAAAAAAGAGCGAGTTAATAAAAGAGTGAGACAAAAAAAAGGTGAGACAAAAAAAAAGACGAGACAAAAAAAAGGCGAGAAAAAAAAGGCGAGACAAAAATGACAGTAAAAAAATGGGAGACAAAAAAAGAGCGAGACAAAACAATGCACTATTGCTAACAACTTTGAAACACGTAAAAAAAAGAGCACAAAAATTGAGAACATTAAAAATACATAAATAGATAGAAGTTGCAAGTTAAGGATTGTGGTTCCTAAGAAGAAGTGCGGTCCATCCTTCAGTTTTAGCAGTAAGGCTTTATTTCCGTAACCTATACTCCAATTACTGTACACCCGAATTATAAATAGTGTTTTTATTAAATTAATTTAAAACAATTGAAGGTGTTATAATGAAATGAATTCCTAGCAGTAATTACTAATTTATTTCTTATTAAAGAAACTAATTTTTCAATTATAATATTTTTGTATAGAGGGGGGAAGGTTTCTGGAATAATTCCGGTCCTGCCTGTATATGTACATGTCGGCATATATGGAAATGTATACACTGGTCAGACTTTACACGTGTTCAAAAGCTTGCATTGATAATTTAGTGTTAGTGTCTTTGTGAGAATCTGCTAATGGGTGTGTACGCTATATCTATACAAACACAAGGATGTTAACATTAATTTCATTGCAAATAGGTGTTCAGGGCGACAAAGAGTGATGATTTAGGCCGCTCGTTTAGCAGCCGCTCACACCGACGCCGAGCAAATATAGGCTCCCACTAATAAATGTCATTATAATTATCATACTCTGTCGATTGGATATAAAATTATCCATCATTTGATTTCATACTGTCGACATAAGAGAGCCACATTATATTCGTGCCTAAAAAATCGGAACGTGAGAATGGAGAAGCCAACAAAGTGTAGGAGAAAGGACTTCTGTCTACCATCTGATCTTCGTTAGTTCAGTCGGTAGAACAGCACCGCGTATAGGTGGCTTCCAATGTGGACGCGGGTTCGATCCCCGCACGGAGTTCGTTTATTTATTCACATTTACGATTTAGGCCGCTCGTTTAGCAGTCGCTCACACCGACGCCGAGCAAATATAGGCTCTCACTAATAAATGTCATTATAATTCTCATACTCTGTCGATTGGATATAAAATTATCCATCATTTGATTTCATATACATATATGTGTGTGTGTGTGTGTGTGTGTGTGTGTGTGTGTGTGTGTGTGTGTGTGTGTAAGGATGGATCAATAAGTCGGCAGCCTGAAACGTAGTTTTCAGCTGAATTTTGATCTGTGATGTTCACTGTACTGTGTATAATGCTGGATGTTATTCAACCACCCTTTTTGTTCTTTTGGTTCTTCAAAATCATTATTGGACAGAGGCAGCAATACTCAAGATTCCTTTATAGGATAATAAAAGTGAAGTGCCCTTACCTGACCCCTCGGGAAGATTTCTGAACTCTTAGCATTTTATCCTATTTTTTTTTTTTTTTAGAAGCATTGTCAACTATTATTATTATCTTACTATAATTCAACAAATGTCTGTCCGTTTGTCTGCCATTGCATAACTCAGGGACGGCTAGAGCTACGGCCACCAAATTTTCTGCGGTTAGTAATTGGACCGCCGAGCTTATTTTCAGCATATTGGTTTTTGAAAATTCGCAAACTTTTCAAGTTTTAAGCGAGGGGCTCAAGTTACAATTTAAGTATAATGCTAAACTGGACCCTTACTTGGAGTGTGCCATGTTAGATACTACTAAAAAGTAGACATCTAGCTGAAAATCCCACCGGTATTAACGAGCCGTTGCGGTCACAATTATGTTCGTTATAAACCACGCCAGTCAACGGAAATAAAGGTTTATCTCTCGGTGAGATTCGAACTCATATCGGCCAACCAGAGGGTTCTCGAAGCTCAATCGGTAAGAGCAGCTGGTACGGATATCCAGGCTTTTTTAAAAATTTTGGAAAACTATTAATTTGAAAGCTTTGAATATTGAATATTGAATAAAAATTGAAAACTTGAAAATTAATAGTTTTCCAAAATTAAAAAAACATCTTTAAAAATTTTTGAAAACTATTAATTTTTAAGATTTTTAAAAAGACTTTTTTAACATAATAAAGGATTATCTCTCGGTGAGATTCGAACTCACATCGGCCAACCATAGGGTTCCGAAGTTCAATCGGTAAAAGCAGCTGGTACGGATGTCCAGGCTTCCATGAGGCAAAAGGGATGCGAGTATTAAATAATCAACTTTTAAACTCATATTAAGTTCGTTATAATGCTGTGTATCTGTGTCTTTACCCAAATACCCATAATTGGTCTTTGGGATACATTTAGAGAAAAAAAAGTCTATTTATTAGAAACCGTCAACCAAAACTGTTTCTTCAGTTTTTAAGTTGGTCTGGCTGGCTATGTATGCAACACGCGCACAGGCCGCACCAATGGATCCATAGGGCTGGAAATTTAGACATTTACTCCTTATTATGTCTAGAAAAAACGTTTTGGTTGTTTTCTTCAAAGTTCCATTTTTTTGTAGTAATCACTTCCCAACAAAAGGAGAGAGAAGTAATTTATTCATTGATACTCCCCCTTTTCCAATTTTTTAATTGATCACCCCCAACACGACATGCTTGACAAAAGGCCATTGGTCACGAGACGGTTTCTATTGAAACCTGTTTTTTAAATTTAAAAAAAAAAAGTTTAATAAATATCCATAACGGTTAATGGTTACCAGCGAGGAAAATTGAGACGGCAAACCATGTTCAATATCCGACTGAGACTGCTTATGTTCATTTATCACTTACGCTTTTCGGACAGGCATGAATCTACATTCCCCACGCACTGTTCCATCATCAGGTATCTTGACAAAATGTCGCGTCACTGACATGCCACGATAGTTAAACTGAGAAGAGTGATCAGTTAGGCAAACTAACTAAATTACCGCCCAGGAATAGTAACAGTAGAAAGATGATATACTCATGGTTACTATACAGTGAGTGAATATATTTACATAGGTTCCATAAATCCTACCTGTGATATCACGGGTTACGACTATCTCGTTATAAAGATGTTTTTATAACATAGGTACTAAAAAAAAGGTGTTATTCTCAATGACTAAATGTTTCAGTGATGGATAATTTCTTTTAGCAATGGCAGTAGAAAATGGAATATAAAAGTCCCCTCCTTTCCTAAATATTATCGAATAAAATTAGTTGAAACTAAATTCTCCTAATGCTATCTAACAACAAAACCAGAATGAACTATTTGGCCAACCCAAAGCCTTCTCCTTTCCTAAATGGAATCGGTCACCATTTTTTTATAACTTCTTGTTTTTTTAAAATGGTCTCAATGACGATACCCTTCCACAAACTAGAAAATAGGGTTGTTTGTTTGTTTGTTTGCTTGCTTGTTTTTTGTTTTTTCAAATTTAAATTTAAAAAATTAGAGGGGAAAAGAAAGAGAGAAAAATATTTTGAAATTTAAATTAAGTGGAATGAATTTTTTTTTCGCCAAATAGAAGGGGGATATTTTAATTTTTGCCCGTTTAGCGGAGAAACTAAAGAAATTTAAAAAAAAAAAAAGATTAAATTAAATAAATAAAATTGAAAAAAAGAATTAGAGGAAAAAAAAAACATCCAAAAAACACCCACCTTCTGATCAGCCAATTTATTTTCATTGTACTAAAAAATGGGTGGTACCAAATTTACGAAATCAAAGACATATTTTCATCCCCCCCTCCTATTTCAATCCCCGTCCATGAGTTTCCAATATCGTAATTTTTAGTTGAAATTCCCGCTTTCAAGTTAATATCAGACGCTTAAGGATAACTAATTGAGTCGTTGCTGTTCGTGTCCATTGAAGCAGTTGTCACCTACTAACCCTGTGACAATTTTCATGAAGTCATCCACGTTAGGGTTTTTTTCCTTCTTTTTTCTCAGCCCCACTCAAAAAAAAAAATATCCAAATGCTCGATATAACAACCGGTCATTGTGAAAAAGGGATCCCTCCAAAAATGAAAGGACCCATCGGTGACAGCTGGACCAATACTAAAAGTGATGGGTTTAAGTCCGTAATGTATTAGTCACGACACGCCTTTTTTTTTCTTTCCTCTTTCGATATTAAACAGAAAGAGAAAGAAATTGCTCCCTTATGGTCTACTTATGCAATGTGTTTGGGTAGACGGTTATGTTTTTTAGTTAATGGTTTTGGTGTGGGGTGGGGGAATAAAGAAAAGAATGAACAGTGAAGAAGATGGAGGAATGAAAAAAGTGAAAAAGAATGCAAAATTGAGGAAATGCGGATACAGAAGAAAATAATGAAAGAGAATCGGAAGAAGAAAACAAAAACTGAAGGAGGATATAGAGGAAGAAAAAGAAAAATTTAAATGAAAGAGAGAGGGAGAGAGAGAGAGAGAGAATCAAAAGAGATTATAAAATTGAATGAAGTCAAGAATAAAAAAGAGAAACTAAAGAGAAAGAAGGATTTATAAAATTGAATGAAGAAGAAATGCATCAAGAATAAAAAAAAAGAGAATGAACGAGAAACTAAAAAGAAAGAAGGATTTATAAAATTGAATGAAGAAGAAATGCGTCAAGAATGAAAGAACGAGAAACTAAAGAGAAAGAAAAAGAAAGAAGGAAGTCAAATAAAAGATAGTGAGAAGGAAGGACAGAAGAAAATTTGAAAGAAAAGGTGTAGATATAGAATCAAAAAGGAAATAAAGACGGCAGAGGAAGAAAAGGAAGAGACGGAATAAGAGAAGAGAAGGAAAGGAAGGGGGGGAAATAAGAGTGGGGAGGGAAAGGAAGAGGGAAAGTAAGAGAGGGGAGGGAAAGGAAAATGGAGAGTAAGGGAGGGAAAGGAAAATGGAGAGTAAGGGAGGGAAGGGAAAGGAAGAGGGAGAGTAAGAGAGGGAAGAAAAGAAAGAGGTAGAATAAGAGAGGGGGAAAGGAACAGAGAGAGGGAATAAAAGAAAGAGGTAGAATAAGAGAGGGAAAGAAAAGGAAGAAGTAAGAGAGGAGAAGAAAAGGATATAACGAAAAGAAAGAAAGAAAAACACAGATTTAAAAAATAAGGTTTTAAATATGAGAAGAGAAACTAAAAATGGAAAGATAGAAATTATTTCAGAAAAGAATGAAGAAAAAGAAGAAAAAGAAGAAAAACTTAAAATAAGAGAGAGTTTATATTAGGTAAACAAATTAGGAAGAAAAAAGTTGACAAGAAAGACGAAAGACATAATGATCGAGGCAATGAGGAAGATGTGCCGAAGTGATTGACTAAAAGAATGAAGAGAGATACAAGATGAGCAAGGGGGAAGGAAACATCAAATTGAAAAAGAAAGAAGAACAGAAGAACCAAGACAAAAACAACAACAAAAGAGAGAAAAAAAAACAACAGCCTGCCAAAAAAAAAAA